>OX038880.1:12379868-12664868 GCA_943789525.1 Agriphila geniculea
CACAATCGAAGTGAAAAGCAGAGTGTATAACTCGTACATAAAACCCATTTTACCTTCGACTTGACTATCCACCCTCGCTTGCGGCTCGGGTTGATATATACGTCTCGGGTAAAATGATGCGTTTTATGCACTTGTTGTACAATCTACTATTGCTTGTGAGTCTATTTCATGAAAGATATTGTCATTTTCAGTACCAGCCCCTTCTACAAACCAGTTCACATGGCACCCGTCTGGAGAACTACACATGTCCGTGGGTGGAGGCAATTCGGTGGCGATCGACGGACGCAGCAAGGAGCACACTCAGGAGGATGTAGAGGTCATGTCCACGGACTCCAGTTCAAGTTCCAGTAGCGATTCTCAATGAAGGAGTCATTTTAAAGTGTTTTGAAGTTTTTGGATCATTCGGACAGTTTTGAAGTTTTCAGAAACTGTGCAAGCTCAAGAAAGGCCCGATCAAATGTAATAGTACTTATTTAAACCGCAATCTTATTACCATTTAATAGCTAAATATAATTCCTCAAATCTTTAATCACAAATCATCGATAGGCATTCATACAGTTGTAAGTAATTTACACTGTATTGTTATTGAATACAGAAAAACCACGAAATAAATTTTGTAATACCTTAAAGCCTGGGCTGGACCGCGAAATGAGCGAGGTCATTAAGAAAGTGGGTATACCTACTAAGGTTTGGCAGAGTAGTGAAGAGAGCGGAGATGGGCACAGCCAACAGCAAAACACAATAATAACTTTCACGAATTTATTAATCATAATAAACTGTTCAAGTAAACATTAATTGAACTTATTTTATACATACCGTAAAAATTGCGTCCGGTGCAGTCAAATTTTCTTTAAAAGATTCTTCCTTGTCTACGCCATCTGAAGATTGAGAAACATTTTGATTAGAATTTTCAATAATATCATCATCGTTATTCATTAAAATAGCATTTTCATTATCATTTATTCATCAAATTCTCATATATAAATAAATAATAATTATCAATATTATCACAGTATTTTTCTGATTTATAAGGTACATTTTCATGAAACTTATTCTCTATAAAAGCCACACTACGGGAAATTATCACATTTTTAGGACTAGATGGCTCTGACAACCTATAGCCTTTACATGTTTCGCTATAGCCAACGAAAATAGCCATTTGCGCTTTAGCATCCAGCTTCCTACGCTTCTGAGATGGATTCAGATAATAGGCAATGCAGCCGAAGACCCGGAGATGAGACAGATCCACAGGTAAACCAGACCAGACCTGCTCAGGCATACGACCTTCTAGTGCAACAGTGGGTGATCTATTTTTAGATAAATCGCTGTCATTACAGCCTCGCCCCAGTAACGGTTGCCCAGTCCAGACTCTGCCAGCATACACCTAACTTTGTCCATAAGCGTACGGTTAAGACGCTCACTGACCCCGTTTTGTTGCGGACAGTAGGGTACGGTACTTTGATGTATAATACCTTCCCTTCTTAAATAATCAGAGAATTTGTTGCTAAAATATTCACCACCATTATCAGATCTCAACACTTTTATTCGCAACCCCAATTGATTTTCTACATGTGACTTGAAAGTAATAAAATGGTTAATTACCTCGGATTTTTCCTTCATAAGGTATCCACTCAGACCAAATAGAGGGTATCCATAAGTCTTGCGGGTCTAATCATCCGTGAAGGTGACAAGAAATCTCGCCCCACCCCAGCTTGGCTCCTGCATCGGTCCACAAACGTCGCTATGTATCAACTGCAGTAGCTCGGTTTGCCCGTCCACTGGGATAAGATGCGGCCGACATCTTCCCCTGAAGACATGGCTCACAGGTCTTCAAATGAAGTTCATCTTGAAACATAATACCACATGCACATTCCCGAAGTTGTATCATACCTTTTTCACTTAAGTGTCCAAGACGTCTGTGCCATAATTGTGCCGGAAAACTCGCTGCTACTGTGGCTCTCGGTGATTCCTGGCTTACATTACCCAGGAACAAAGAGTGCTCCTTTGGCGAGGGGTTATCATTCTCCACATTTACTCATACACACAACTCGTACAAACCATTTGTACATGCAACACATGCAATTGGGTTGCCAGATGTTTTATTATAGATAGAACAGCTTTTATCATTAAAAACAAGAAAATAACCTTTTTGAACTAATTTTGAAATGGAAATTAAATTACTAGACAAGTGGGGCACATACAACACATTAGACAAAGTCAATGGACTCACCTGATTATCAATTGATAGTTTAACGGTTCCTATTCCTTTGCTCAATAAAGTGTCATCATTGGCGACTCTAATAGAACTATTACAAGGTTTCATATCATGAAATAAAGCTATGTTGTTGACCATATGATTGCTTGCACCACTGTCTAAGTAAAAGTTCTTGTCCTTATCGGGAGCAGTCAAAAAAGCTGAAACTAAATGTGTTTCATCGACGCTTGCAGTCGCTGCCTTGTTTGATTTTCTTTCACGCTTCAATTTGAAACAACGGGCTTTCGAATGTCCTTTCTTCCCACAATGATTGCACACCAAGTTTCCAATTTTGTTTGATGCAAAAGCTGATCCACTTCCATTTGACATTTTTCTAGAGTATTCTTGCAAGAGTCTTGCCTTTACATGTTCACTTGAGAGTTGGTTAGTTGCAGTAACAGCAGCCATGCTCGAGACGATAGTGTCATAGTCTGACGACAGCCCGCTAAGCTGTCTGGACACTGTCTGAAATAAAATGATTTTATTTTTATTTTTTTAAGCAAAATCTCAGCTACCTCAGCGTCTTCTATGAATCTCCCAATGTCAAGGAGCTGCTGCACCAACGTAGTTACCTCTTCTATGTATGCACTCATTGTGTCGAACTCGCTAAATTGGATCCTGTGCAATCTTCGCATAAAGACCCTTGTCTTATAAATTTTTCCATGCCTCAGCAGCGGTCTTGGCATTCCGGACGTACTGGTATAGGCTAGGTTTCAAAGCAAGGCATATGCGCGCCAGAGCACGCTGTCCACTCACCGCATCTTCGTCGCGCCCTTGAATGACATCCCAAAGGCCTTCCAAAATTAAAATATTTTGCATCGTAAATTTCCAAGTATGGAAATTAGCAGGGCCATCCAGTTTTTCAATTCCTTGTGTGGCCACCACGTGGCTCGGTTTCGCCCAAGAAGCTTATACCTCCAATGGAGATTGCACCGGCTAGTGTGTAGTGTCATAGTGAAGATAGAAAAAATTACCTTGAGTGACGTTACGGCTTATTGCTATCTCTTTCTTTAGCGTGACAATACGTTTTCGTTTTTCACGAACGAACGAACGATGAACAACGAACACGTAATATAAGCTTCTTGGTTTCGCCGAAGTCGCCGGCAAACTTCCATCAGCCATAATGGATTACAGTGGCGTTGGGCCGGACGCAAATCAAATCCAAAAATATAAAAATAACTGCAATTTGTACGGATGCTGTATTAAAAGGCTGGCCCCAAAGCTCACGCTCGAACGCACGCTGGTCACATAACCTACTAAGGTTTGGCAGAGTAGTGAAGAGAGCGGAGATGGGCACAGCCAACAGCAAAACACAATAATAACTTTCACGAATTTATTAATCATAATAAACTGTTCAAGTAAACATTAATTTAACTTATTTTATACATACAGTAAAAATTGCGTCCGGCCATTAAGTCGTTGCAAGGAAGAGAGCGAGCAAACGTCAAAAGAATTGTCATATTAAAAATATATTTAAGGGATACCATATACAATCCGACAATATCGGCATTTCAAAGAAATTAGCGTTTTTCCAAAAAAGTTATCTAAAGAATCAAAGCATTACTATTGATGTAAACTTTAGTTTTAGGAAGCAAAATTCTTAAATTAGTGCCGTATAGAGACAAAAACATAATAAATTATCAGGTATTGTAAAACAAAGACAATCTGTAAGTAGGTACAAGTGGAATTTCAAATTTGCTTGTCAGCGGTATTTTTCACAAATGTTACAGCTGTAACAAATAAGAATACGACCCATATTTATTTTTTCACTTATTGTTTGTATTGTCAAGGAGTGTCCTATAGAGAGAAAATAAAAAAAAATCTCTCTATAGTGGCGGCCACTAGTCGCCGCCACTAAGCCACTACTTTTGGGAATTCTGTTCATTTCCGTTGAGAGCTTGCAGGGGTCGAACAA
Organism: Agriphila geniculea; assembly: GCA_943789525.1. Lineage (NCBI taxonomy): Eukaryota > Metazoa > Arthropoda > Insecta > Lepidoptera > Crambidae > Agriphila > Agriphila geniculea. The sequence continues at coordinate 12,384,038 of OX038880.1, forward strand.
TAAAAATGCTAGATCATAATGATACTATTTTTAGGTGGTAAGTCTCCTAAATAATATTCAAGCCAAGTCGACACTTTCAACATTTCGAGTCATATGTCTATGAATGCCGAAATCCAGCCCACAACCCGCCGCCTGCACGCGTAGCATGACCACCTCGAGAAAAGACTCGACTCAGAGAACAATGGCTTGTCTACACCGAAACGTCACTTTTGTCGGGTTGAGATCGAGATACTCATGCTCGCATTTTACAACTAGTAGACTCGTATTGTTCTTTGTCGTGGCCTAATGTCAAAAGTCGACAAACACGAGCTTTTCTCTTCAACTGACATTAATTTGACAGTTGAGTCGGAGAAACTTGTCTACTACCCTTTGAGTAGTCGAGAAAGATTTGTCGACCTATTTTTTTTTTTCTGAATTTTAAGTTTCGCAATAAAAATAAATCTAAGTTGTCCGTGTTTATATTTTATTAAGGTAAGAAGAGAAGTTACAGCACAAACGACAAAAACAGCTGTCCGGAAAGATAAAATAAATAAATAATATTGTATTGATTTAATTCTTTTTTGTTCATAAAATTTATAAATAAAAAAAATACAATAAATAATTTATTGTTAAAAAGGTACCTACCTATTCAATAATATTGTCTTCTAATATTACACTTTTTTCCCAAATATAGTTTTTTTTTACTTTTATTTTATTTACTTAAAAAAGTAAATTAAAATCATTTGCATACATTGATTTCAATATTTATTACTAAATTAACAAGTGCGTTGTTCTGTGTCATCTTTTCAAAAATCTCTCAATAAAAGGAAGGCAAACGAACTATATCCATACGGCTATATTATTATTTAACTCGCTTTTATGAGTTTGGCGTAGTATAAAAAGGAACGCGCTTTACGAGAAATGATGGCAATAATTATAAATAATTTTACTATTGGCAACATTTTTCTTCTCGAGCTCGAGAGAGCTTGTCTACGGAAGTGAAAGATTTTTTGAGTGTCTCTTTATCTTAGAACTTATTAAAATATAAGTATCATGATTAAACTAAATCATATCGAATCATTTTAGATAATTTCGACGTTTATTAATGTTGAAATAAAAATATTACCTTCTAAAACTCATATTTGTATTAAAAGACATAAAAAGGTTGTAAAATTCTGAGAGCTAGTCCCACCTGTCTGTCAAACTGTGCTCAGCAATCGAGAGCTGACGAGACGACAAGTCTTCGTAGACAAGAGTCCCGTTGCTCATGCTACGCGTGCTGGAAGAAGCCGGCTAGAGTGCGTTTCATCGGTTATTTATTACCTATGGCGTTATGTTGCTATCCCGGAAATTTATTCAATTTTAAACCTTATTCCATCGCAATAAGAATAAATTTACGGGGTACCAAAATAACTGTATTGTTCTTGAATACAGAAAAACCAGCGCTCGATGCCAGCCGAGCGATTCAAAAATAGGGCCCCAGGGTTGGCATAATATTGTCATTTTAATTATTTCTTGCTACCAAAAGTCCTTCCAGTTCATCTTTCCTCTTCTTCTTATTTTTAGTTTGGCAATCTACTCTCCTCTTTTAGGGAGTAATTTTCCCAGTGTCAAGTGTTGAATAGATCAGTGGTAGTTGTATTGTTTCAGTTTTCATTAGAATGCGGGTGCATCGCACTCCAATGCTGTTTGGAGCATTTGGCACCAAGTGTATCAAGACAGTTTACTCGGTATGATCTGCCGAAGTAGCCATTACTAATAGTCTCAGCTTCACACAACCAACATCGCGCCTATTTCAATTATCCCACGTATTGTTCAGTTGCGTAGACACTTGTACTACAAAACTGCATCAATTTTAAGACACAATATAGACTATGAATCAATTTTCAAATAATTAAAATAGTCACCGAACCGAACTCGACAAAATGGCGCCAAAAACCCCCAGTTCATCTCATCTTTGTCCGTTCATTTCGCGGTCGAACCCCGGTATCATTAGACTCAGCAATGTCGTGTTAACTATTAAGAAATAAAAGTACTTGTAATCGTAAATACATTGTTTCATTTATAACCCGGTCGAGTTAACTCGGCACCTGAAGCGCGATAGACCCCCTTCGTTTTTGTCCCCAAAAGTCTGTTTACATGGGTAATTTTAAAGGTAACTTTATTACCCACCTAAATCCCCAACCACCCCACCAATACCCATCTAAATAAATAAATATGTTTACAATTAGAATTTTGACAGCACCAACAGGGTTACCAGTATAAGTTTTTATAAGTAATTTAATAATTTCTCATGTAATAGTCCGAGCGAGGCTCAGAACAAATGAGGGCAAAGCGTGTGTTCGCGTCCGCTAAGTTTTTTTTATATTTTCATAATATTTTGACCCTACTGAACAAGATAAGAAAGGGTGTCGCGCTGACACCCTTGAGCGTTTCGTAAAAAACGCATAATTATGCCAAGAAGTTACCGCCATTAGATAAACCTCTAAATTAAAGATTTTATAAACGCTATATACAAGTGTTAGGTGTCTAATGAAAGGGAATTAAATGTTCTATAATGTTATAATACACAGTTCAGAAAATATTTTAAATTTTATGAAAATTATATCTATAGAAGCGCTTCTTTGGTGGACGTATTATCTTACTTATATTATAAATGTCAAAGTTTGCTTGTTTGGATGATTGTTAATCAATCACGCGAAACGGCTGAACGGATTTGGATGAAATATGGCACACGGATAGTTTAAAAGCCGGATTAAAACATAGGAGGATACTATTATCTTGGTTAAAGGTTCTCTAGGGATTTTCTCGTATGTAAATGCGGATGAAGTCGCGGGCAGAAGCTAGTTTGCCATAAATGATCGTGCTTACTAAAAATACTTTCGTCCGAGTGAGTTTCGGGACAGGATTATTTTCCGCCGATGAGTCAAAATTTTTACAGACGGCATCAAAAATAACCATGCATATCAGCCATTTTTAAAGCCTTCAGGCCTTCCTTTTGGCTTGTGGAGGGATAGAGCGGACAGGCCATAACCCACCACGTGGACCCAATGTGGGTTGGTCAGTGTTGACGACTGTAAATATAGCCAGGACCAACGGCTCTATGTAAGGTACATTGTGTTAACACCGACCAATCCGGGTTGGGCCCATGTGGTGGGTTATGACCCGTCCACTTTATCCATCCACAAACCAGAAGGAAGGCCTGGTAAAGGCATTAAAAATGGCTGATATGCAGGGTTATTTGTGATACCGTCTGTATAAAATTTTGACTCATTGGCGGAAAATAATCCTGTCTCGAGACTCACTCGGACGAAAATATTTTTAGTAAGCACGGCCATTTATGGCAAACTAGCTTCCGCCCGCGACTTCATCCGCATTTACATTCAAGAAAATCGCTAGGAAACCTTTAGCCAAGATAATAGTATCCTCCTATGTTTTAATCCGGCTTTTAAACTATCCGTGTGCCATATTTCATCCAAATCTGTTCAGCCGTTTTGCGTGATTGATTAACAATCATCCAAACAAGCAAACTTTCACATTTATGATATAAGTATGATAACACGGCCACCTCCGAAGCGCTCGAAGTAGGAAGTTTTTGCTACATGAAATGGGACTGCAATTTACTTAAGTCTTAATTTCTCATTTTTTATTTAAGTTATTATTAAGTTTTATACCTCATCTGAAAGCTGAATATATAATGATGATTATGCACGCTTAGTTACTAGGATTTTTTAAAAGATATTTGCTGCCGTTTCTAAAAAATCTAAAAAATAAAAATAAAACATGGTTTTAAAACCATGTTTTCTTAAAGTTTCTGTCAAAACAGTAGAATAAAAGTATCATAATGTATATACAGGGTCACTAAAAACAATCCTTAAGGATTGTTTTTTTTTATAGACACCTGTACTTTTTGGATTTTTTTTATTAATTATCAACATTTAGAGTGTTTTCTATCCCAAAATAATAAAAAAACCGGAATTGAACGAGTAGTTATTATCTTTTATTTTAAATTTTTGTATCTGAAAACGTACTTTTGGTAAAAAAATACTTAAATTCAATTATCTCAAAAACTATGAACTTTTTGAGAAAAAGTTATTTAACAAAAAATATTTGTTTAGACCTTATCTATAACACCTTAGCAGGAATACGTCATATTTCCAGTGACCCTGTATATACATTATAATACTTTTATTCTACTGTTTTGACAGAAACTTAAGAAAACCACAACTAATCTCGAAAAACTTAGCATTTTTTTCAGTTTCCTCAAAAAAACTTCCTTAAGGAAGCGTTTTTCGGGTTACTTGGTTGTATACTTTTATAAAACTTAATAAACATAATCTGAGTAGTCTAGAACCGTAGGTTGCGGAAACACAGCTAGTCAAAGATAGGCATTTCTTTCAAAAGTGAAACAAAATCAACTTTGACTAGCTGAGTCTCCGCAACCAATGGACCTAGACTGCTCGGTTTAGACTCAAATTGTATCAGATGTAGTTAGCTTTACAAAAGTGTATCACATAAAACCTGAAAAATGCTTCCTTAAAGTAGTTTTTTGAAGAAATTGAAAAAAATTACTTGAGTATAAACTACTCTCTAGAAACCTAACAACATATTTAAAAATTGTAGTTAATACTCGTTTGCGATTTTTGCCTTTTCTGTATTATTGACTAGATTTTTTTTATTTTCTAATTATTAATGTTGCATACTTCTGAGTTATGGTTTTTTGAAGTTTCTGTCAAAACAATAACATAAAAGTATCATAATGTATATATATATTTGAAATTGGCTTTCTATTAGTTTTCACCTGATGCCCATATTGCTACATCTAAAAAAAAATTTTTTTATTTCACCTATAGAAGAAATTTACGGCACGCGAAATTCAAATTTTTTTTCGCTTATTATTGTTCTTTAAGGTACTTGAAAGTTACATTTTATTAAATCTGTGTTAAATGGGCTTTGTTAGTGTATTTTTTATCTGAGAAAAAAAGCACCAGTTTAAGAATTACGGTAACTTAAAACAAAAAATTCAGGGTTTCTATAGATTGAATTTTCATAAAATGGGTTGGAATATCCTAGTATGGAGGTTGGCATACTTAATTTTCGACATTATGTTTTTTTTTTTCAAAATAGCGGACACGCATGAAACCGATGTAAATCAATAGCTAGTACCAATACGAACAAGAATTGTTAACGACATAATCGCCTCAAACGTCACGTTTTCCAGCTGTAAGCTAATAAAGTTGAACTGGTGGCAACACAACAGGGTAGATTTGAAGCTAAAATAAAACGTATGTATGGGCTTTAAAATATTGTTTTACGGCCATCCAAGTCTGGAATACTCTGGATGAAGTAGCAAGGTCAAAAATAGAACCCTTTCCTTACCTTGTTGGCTAATCGCGTCATTCATTTGCATAATAATAATTTTAATATGGGAAATGTTGTGTATACTAGTAATTGGTTTTCATGTATGACCTAATCATTAATAATTTCAAGACCCACTTGTATATTATTCCATGTAAAACTGTTGGTGTACCTAATATAAATAAAATAAATATGACCTACCTAGATGACCGTAAAACAATATTTTAGAGCCCATGCATATGTTTTATTTTAGCTTCAAATCTACCCAGTGGTGTCGCCACCAGTTCAACTTTAATAGCTTACAACTCGAAAACGTGACGTTTTAGACGATTATGTCGTTAACAATTCTTGTTCGTATTGCTACTAGCTATCGATTTACAAAGGTTTCATGCGTGTCCGCTATTTTGAAAAAAAAAACAAAATGGCGGACAGTAGGTATGCCAAAATATTCAAACCCCTTTGAATTATCTCCGGAACTGTACTACTCTTTTGATGTTGTGTATTATAAAATTATAGAACACTTAATTCCCTTTCATTAGACACCCCACACTTTGTATGTAGAGTTCATAAAATCTTTAAATTAGAGGTTTATATAATGGCGGTAGCTTCTTGGATTATTAAACGTTTTTTACGAAATGCTCAAGGGTGTCGGCGCGACACCCATTTTTATCTTGTTCAGTAATGTCGAAATATCATGAAAATAAAAAAAAATCTTATGCGGACGCGAAAACACGGTAGGTACGACCCAAAATCTGCAGGACTATAAACAGACTTTTCAGACAGACTTAAGTACGGTCAACGGCACGCTGGGCTTCCACAATGTGTCAAATTCCTTCAATCATTTTTGAAGTCGAGCAGTTTAAGGTTCAAAATTCATTATAGATTCTTGTCAGTTATGTATAGCTTGATATGCTGCTGACTGACTGTACTATTAAAGGTTCGCGCACATTATGTCGGGTAAGGAGCCCTACTTTTTTAATCCTTCAGCTGGTGTCGAGCGCTCTTTTCTACTGGTTTTTGTTCGACATTTAACTCAAATAAATGAGATTGAGTCAAATGTCGAATGAAAATCAGTAGAAAAGAGCGCTCGACGCCAGCCGAAAGATTCAAAAAATAGGGCCCCAGTAGGGTTATTCACGATTGTCGGAAATCTCCCGAAAGCTTTCAATTCGAATCCATATCCTCCGATATTACAAAAATATAGCTATTCAAAAATATATTCGACTGGCATTCAATTCATTTTACGACGGGGAAAGCGCAATGCATTTACAAAGTTTGGTAGCATAAGGTAGAAAATAAGATCGAAGACTATAGACTTTCAGATTCGATTCGGAAAGTTGGTTTCCGACAATCGTTAATAATCCCCCTGGTCGCAGCGCAAAAATCCGCTCAAATCGCTCGTATGTATTTTATATGAACTATAGCACACTACGCCGGGCGCAGTGGGCCACATATCCGCGAGTATTATCACGCTTGTTTATCTATCCACCTCATCATACAATACAGTATGATGGGGTGGATAGATAAACAAACTTCTATCCACCCAATCGTACTTACTTAATAGTATGATTCATACTATTAAGTGCGATGGGGTGGATAGATGAACACGCGTTTTCCGAGTATCCACCTTAGAGTGGATAAATGGAATAATCCAATGTGCGTTATCCTTTAGTTGTTGCTTAGCAATAATATTTGATAGGTACCATGGTAACAATCAGTAACAATTAGTTGTCATGGTTTCAAATATCAGTTGTGGACGTTTATGTCATAGGTCAAAAAGATAACAATAAATTCTATAATTTAGTTCCTCAAAATCCTCTAACTCTTCCAAAATGGGTGAAAGAGCTGCAGTCTCTGCCGAAGACACATTAGTTCGCTATGATAACCCAGTTTTAGTTACCAAACAACCAGAGAAAATAGTAAGTACCTATATCTTGCTTCATAATAACTTCGATTGCATAGTAACTTACATTATTTATATGCATAGTAAGTAATATACACAGATCACTAATATGTAGCAAGCAATATAATAAGAATTATTAAAGCTCGTAGACCGAGCGTCGCGATGCTCAGTGGTTAGGCCCATCGGCCCACATGAGGTGGGCTAACGATCTGGTGATCGTTGGCCCACATGAGGTGGGCTAACGATCTGGGGCCGTACCGGCTAACGAATCGAGCTTCGGAAAATTTGCCGAGTTTCAAATTAAAAAAGATAAATTTAAGTAAGGAATTTCGTATTTTAGTATTTGTTGAAGTTATTTGGAAGATATGGATGTTTGTGTGACCTCATGAATTAGAGTTCGTCATTTTGGCCCGATTGGAGCTCGATTTATCTGTTTTAATTTGAAACCCGGCAGACTTTTCGAAGCTCGATTCGTTAGCCGGTACGGCCCCTGGTGATCGCGAGAAGCCGCTGGAACTTAGAACAGATAACGTAGAACCGATAGTCGTGGAGTTCCTTGGGGTTGGGGGAGACCTTTCGTTTTATGCCTGATATGAAGTGATGAAAGAGCTAAGTTTTTCTAAATTTTTTTACTCAAATAAAAAGTTTATTTCCTAAAAAAATATGCTACTGAGCATATGCCTTTGTGACAATATAAAATACCCACATACATAGATATGTCTGTGAAAATACCATTATAATTCTAGTCTACAACTGGTGCCGTAGCTGCAGTACAACCTTGCGTTCCTACAGAAGCTAAGCGGGAAACCGAAGAAATCTTGAATGCTATTCTACCCCCTAAAGAGTGGGAAGAAGACGGACAAATATGGACGCAAAAGGTGATATCATCAACACTTTTTCATTCTCATTTCAGCACTATAATAGGTAAGTATGTACGTAACGTTTAATGTAATGGCATTCATATGTCTAATCGAGGAATTTCTCTAAAAAGGTGCACTCCTACAATCACGCTCCCATTCAAAATTCATTCCTTTCCGTGGGTGTGTGTGTGTGTGTGTGTTTAGTAGTGTCACAAATTTTGCACCTATAGACTTGGGCTACATATTCTGTACCTAGTCCCGTAGGTCATGGATGATTACAATTACAGAATAACTCTGCAGACACGTTTTTAGCAAGATGCCGTTGAATAGGTAGCTGTTTCGTTTCAGATATCATCGACCCCCGCCACTCGCTTAGACGTGATCAACCTTCAAGAGATGCTCGATACTCGCCTGCAGCAGCGACAGGCCAGGGAGACGGGCATCTGTCCGGTGCGCAGGCAACTATACACGCAGTGCTTCGACGAGCTCATTCGTCAGGTAACTGCAATTTAATACACGCGGACGTGCCGGACTACAGCTGCGCCACAAAAAAAAAGTTGGAAATCTGACTTTTTGACTATGCCATGATGAAGACGATAGTTTGTCGGAATTTGTCGCACAAAAACCAGAATTTGTCGGGCTTGCGTTTAGGAGATACGTGTGGCGCAGCTGTAGAGACGTCTCTACAGCTGAGCCACACAGATCTCGAAAACGGAAGGTCGTAGCGAAAATCTGATAACTCGAGCCCTTAGTTTGTCGGAATTTGTCACCAAGAATCAGAGTTTGTCGATCTTGTGTTTAGGAGATATGTGAGGATTCGCTTACGACCTTTCGTTCTCGAGATCCAGGTAAAAAGGTCTCCAGCATTTGTGTAGCATAAAACTGATAGCCGTCAAGGAAAACAGGTCAAGGTCACCGTTTCTTAATCCATGCATGATTAATATCTTAACTTTTTAGTTTCTAAGTAAACCTCAATCATATGTCCGTCCGTTCGTCTGACGTGTACAAGGAGGAGGTTCGAATTTGAGTCAGTTGCATTGATGTCAAGCGAGTCAAGCGATTGCTATCAACATAGCAATCTTTTGGTGGTAAATACCTATCCTACCAGAGCGGCACGTACTGTACGGTAACCACAGGATGACAAGTTTCCTGGATCGATTTTGACTTTACTTCCCACGCGTTCTGGCTTAAAATCAATCAATAGGGAATTGTGCTTCTGTACACTTTTTAATTATCACTATGGTAATAAGGCAGGCTTATTTCAGGTCACAATAAACTGTGGGGAAAGAGGACTATTACTTCTAAGGGTACGCGATGAGGCTAGAATAACTATGGAGGCATATCAAACTCTGTATTGCAGTTCAATTGCCTTTGGCATGAGGAAAGCTTTACAAGTAAGTATCTCTTGTCTTACTGGTAATGTTTAAACGATCTCTGGTTCTCATAAGTTTAAAAACATTTATGGAAATGCCAGTCTTTTACCCGACATCCCAAATCCTTTTCAAAGGCCGTAGTAAAAGGATTACCAGTTACACGACCCTGAAAGGTGCTGAAACATCGACAAAATTTGAAGCGCTCATGGCGGAACTTGACAGACTAATCGTACTCGATCACGTTTGTTAAGTAAGGTTCGGTCCGGCCAGGTGTCTGATGGGTGACCGTTAAGTGGCATTACAACCGAGCACTTCCGTGCTTCGGAGGGCACGTTAAACCGTCAGTCCCAGCTGTTGTCATATAACAGACGTTAAGCCAAGTTAGAGGCCTTTACAGGCAGCTTGATAATCTCTAACACCCAGACGTGGCCACTAATCTTCATTCGATAAGAAGATCGAAAAAAAAGTAAAAAAGCAAACCAAATAAATAACTAAAATTTCGCGCCTAACTTCATTCATAGTAAAACGGACTTCGTGAGATAGAAGAACTGATACTTGAACAAAAGCTCCTACTCATATATACTTACAAATACCATTGGCTTTATTCATTACATTACATCTGTTTAACTTAATCTAGTCGGAGCAAGGCAAATCGGACCTTATGGACCAAGTGGCCAAGTTAGAAGCGGAGCGCTCCGCCTTAGAGAAGACTTGTATGGAGTTGAAGCAGAAGACAGAACAACTAGAGCGCCGCGCGGCCGAACTGCGCGCCGCCGAGGAGAAGCGGCACCAAGAGGAACTACTCGCCTTGAAAAAGACTAACGCTCAATTGAAGGTAACCGAAGCGCTGCGCAAATGTATACACTTTCTTGCTATCGCGGGAAATCTGTTTTTCTTTTACGATTCAATCTACCACTAAACCCACCACTAGGGCATCCAATCCCGCGTATTATTTGTGATCTCGGTATTTGCGGGACCGATGATTTACGATCCCGCGGGATCTCGGAATTTGCGGGATCCCACAGGTGTAAGATGAGCTGCCTATCAAGTGATGTGTAAAGTTTTAGTTAAAGCTTTGCCAATAAACTTAAAGTCCAAATTATACTGTAAAACTTATTAAACTCGTTAAATCGTATTAAGTAACGTAATTAGATGCACTATGCAAGTATTTACTTCTTACTGTCACCAAAATCAAGCAATCAAAATAAAAATGGCGATATCATATCAACAGCGCGGTCGTTCGCCAGTCAGTCATTCAGTAGGTAGTCGCGTCATCGCGTGCCAGGCAGCGCTTGCGAGAGGACATTTCTATGCTACTTTCCAGTCCCGCAAATCCCGCGGATCCTGCACTGGTAATCCCGCTCCTTGCGGGACTGGAAAATGACGCGGGATCTCGGTATACCTACCAAGATTGGATGCCCTAGCCCTACCTATCACCACCTCTACCAATAAACTTGATCAAAATTGGTTGACTGTCATGGGCCCTCCTCATGCAGTTGGCCGGAGAGGTCGAGAGGGACAGAGCAATACAAAGAAAACGGGCATAGAGACAACATTCCCTTTTCTTTTTATGCTCCGTCCCTCTCGACCTTTCGGCCGGGCCTATATTACTTAGGTCCCCTTAGGCATGAAAACGTAACTAATCAATAAACAGGTAGAGTTGCTATACTACAGAGTGAAATCGAAAACAGTCGACTTTTGTATACTGCCCGGCACGTAACTTGGCAAGATAAAAACGAGACAAAAGATGCGCAGTAACTACAAACAATAAACTTTGCGCATGTTTTGGCTCATCTTTGTCTTGCCAAGTTATATGACGGGGCACCTATAGTGTGGCTTAGACCGTTAAACTGAAGAACTTTGTCTATGGGACCAACTTAATCATAACAAAAAAAAAATTGCTGTAACAGCTGTTCCATACATTTTGGTCGAGTAGATATTAACGTTTTCTATGGAACAGTAGATTATTTTTTTGCTCTGATCAAGTTGGTCCCATCTGAGTCTGAGCCACATCACATTTATCAAATGTTCAAAAAATGACCCTGTAGTATTCTACTAGGGCCTAATCTATAGATTAAGCCCTATCCCAGTAATTCGATCCTCCGATGTTCCTTCACGACCATGATGAGATTTCTTCAAATACTGCAACTAATTTTTATGTTTTTCAGGCGCAACTGGAGGGTATCATCGCTCCTAAGAAATAGTTTCTTATTTTAATCGTTTCGAATTTATATACGTTATCGTCTCGAGTTTTATATACGTTAATAAATAGTCTTTCAATCGCCTCGAGTTTATATACGTTAATAAATAGTCAAATATACGTTAGATATTTTTAAGATACTTTTGTTGATTTTATCATATGTATAATGGAATTTAAATTGTGTTCAAATATTATATTAGTGATTAAATATTATTTAAAGATTTTGGTGTTTTTTTTTAATAAAACTATCGTTATCATTTTATTAAAATATATATTAAACCATTTAATTGGGACAAACATACAATATTTTCATTAGTTTACAATCGTATCGCTAAGAGCCTTAAAAAGGTATAAAGTACACACATAAAAACATTCTTCCATTCAATACACCAAAACTGTTTTCTTATGATACTTTAATTAAATATTATTCAAAACAGTATTACATTTTCATACAGTCACAGCGGAAATATACATTTTATTGAGATTTAAGACGGCAGACAGGATATACAAACGCTTTAATTCAAAAAAATAATTTACGGCCATTCAGGTAAAAATAAATTTCGTATTGTACAAACATATTACCGTATATATAAAATAAAAGAATGTGCTAGAAATAAATTGTAACAATAATTAAAATATACGAACATTGCATAAAATTCATTTGAGAATTAAGGCACCACATGCATAAAGTAACTAGAATTACTAAAACATTAAATTAAAATACCAGTAAACACAGAGAATACTGTACGAATTTCAACAAATGACATGTAAGATTTCAAGTATCTTAACTAAGGAATATTATGATAAAACAAATAGTTCAGAAACTATGGGAGTGCCACCCTAAGATGCCGCCTTCTGTACACTTGCGGTTGAGCGACATCGTTTATACTACATCTATCGATGGAATCATAATATCTCGTTAATGTTTCCAACTTGTCCATATATTACTTTTCATCCAATCACATCCCTTAAACTTTTCCTTAAAAGGTACAGCATCATAATACAGTCAAACATTAAAACTTGCACGGAATGAAAATAATTAAAATTAAATACGTAAAGTATTTCGAAGAATATTGTTCTACATCAAAATAGACTGATTACTTATAAGTAAACCTAAAATCTCCGTCAAAAGTAAAATAAAAAAATAAAAATGTGATCAGTTTTAAAATGCCATCAAGTGTAGCTCGTTGGTTGATTTCTTCAAGTCTCTCTCTAAGTAACACAAGAAGTCGGTGGAATTCTAAAGTTATTATCACAGTTCATAATACAAAAGTAGATGGAAAACTCATTATGCTTTATCGCTGTTCGTTTCGTTGAAGAAATCTACAATCGAGTTCGTTCGTAACCAAGGCGCTGTCATGGAATAACTGAAACCGGACCACTAAACGACCTTAACATTTTTAGGGGGTTTGATAAAGGCGGCTTCCATTGGTCGTCGGTATCCTTCTACAATGTATAATGGTTTTCGGGCGGAAATGAGCAAGTAAGAGATCTGTTTGTCTACTGCGGTTGGTTGTAGGCGGTGAGTCTGTCGGCGGGTCCCACGGAGATGGCTGTCACGCGGCCGGCGCCGCCGTCTAACAACGGGTTAACAACTTGGACGATGTCCGGTTGGAGCGAGTTCTCGCCCGCCTCCGCCTCGCCCAAGCTAATGCCTGCCTCGTCGAGGTCTGGCGCAGTCTCGCTACAAGGACTAGTTGTCAACTCCAGAGATATTATTCTCTCTTGCGTAGTCTCCACCTATCGAATTAAGTCGGTTAGCATTTTGCTTTTTTGAAAAAATTGTAACGGATAGCACATTGAATGAGATATGAATGAATGATAGGTTTGCGGCTACATGAAACGAGCAGATTTCAAATACCCACACAATGAAATAGTCTTCATGTTATGGCGTAAACAAAAAAATGTTCTTATGGTTATGTAGCGTGAATCTTGTTTTATAAGTCCATAGCCTAATTAACTAAGAGATGTATAAATGAAAATTAAGTTAAAATATACAATTGGTTATTGAAAATATTAGAGATCTTGTTCGGATGTCGTAGGATAAAATTTAAAATTAAAGGGGTGATAAAATAAACTTTACAATAATTAATTAATCATGAATGTCATTATGGATATAATATTGAAAGAACATAAATGCTTTCAAACATCCAAGGCAAACATCTTGAATGTTGATGACGAACAACATACAAACCAACATGCTTTTATAAATAAAGTTAGTTTGCTAATCTAAATGCGTTAGTGTTATAGCGAAGCTGCAGTAAAGCTTGACTAAAAATAGATATTAAAGGCAACAAACCATTAAGTGTTTTCGGTGAAGGTTCTCGTGTCTAGAATCCCGGTATCGTCTGACAATGACACAATAAATATTAGCATGCCATGCCACAATCATGCAACACTCGTGTAACATAATTACAATAAAAATAAACTATACACGTAAACAGGACGTTTACAGATACTAAACACAAGTGCGTAAGTCTCAATTCTGAATAATAAACCCAATTTTAACTACAAAGTCGAAAATTGAAATAAATCCGGGGTATTCAGAATTGAGCCTTAACACAAAGGACAATAGTGACGTATTTTCTTTCTATATTAAGCCCTGACCACCACAATAAGATTTTCTAAAAAGATATCTACATATTCTACACTACGACTAAAATGGTGTTTCACGTTTGTGCATTTATCGTTATAGTGCGTTGAGAAGGCCCCGCTATAAGTCCAGTGTTTTTACACGCCGTTCAAATTCAGTCTATAAAAGCTTCACGTAGTCAAAGTCAAAAATTGTCAAGTCAGTCTTTAAAATGTTCAGTCGATCGCGTCGTTGCACTCAAAAAGCTAAGCGTATTTTTTTCAATAAAACCACACAACGGCATTGCTTGTGTACAGCGTATGTACAGTGCGTAGACGAGTACCTCTTTCTCAATGACTTTCTCAATGTATTCGACAGTCCGCACTTTAGTCTCGCCGGTGGCCGGACACACGTATTCCTCGGTGCGGAGTGTTATCCGCTCGTTTAACAATTTTTCCTTCTCCTTCACCGCTAATATAGGCCCCGGTTTTGTACGCAACGCGATACGTGGTAGAGGCCATTTCTATAATTTGTAAAGCCAATTTGACATTCACAACCCATCATGGACGGACAAATGCCAAGCGACATGGATAACCCATAAACACATGTTAAGATTTAGTCAAAACCAATGCGTACATGTAAATGAACAAGTGCTAAATGTATAGTGAAAACTGAATTGAGTAGAATTTCAGAATAGCACAATTTAAAAAAAGAGATTTTTATGTAGTGTTTCCACCTTCGAAAAACAGTATTGATGAAACACCAACTAATTTATAATAATTAGTGTTAATGGTCATTCGGTGTTAACTGTTACAAACAAAAATATTAGGGTATCAGAGAACAATCTATTCTATCGGAGTTGAAATAAATGATTTCATTGTTCTGTGGTTTATGAAACTGCTTATATTGTCAATAGTATATATTAATAATCGACGAGGTAGCCGAAGTATTACAATTAATATAATATGAGATAATCAGCTTGGAAAAGATATAAGTTTACAAAAAAACACATTCAATCAAATCATTATTATTGGGTTTCATGCATTTATTCATTTATTTCAGCTCCCTAATTATTGGTTCTTAGTATTTTTAATCGGACAACATTCAAGATTCAGAGCTTTGGTACACAATAGATTGTATTTACCTCGGACGGAGACTTATCCCTGGGCTGAGTTTCGCCAATGATTTCTTTTGCTGGGCCCACCAAGCTTTTTATTACTTTCTGTGACTCTATCGCTTCCTGTAAAAAATTAAGGGATTTAAAAAAAGATTTACTATAAATGGTTTATTAATTGGCGCTAAAATGACCCCTATGAAATTATTACAGGTGTTATCTTGAAATATTATTCAGTACTTGTAAATATCCTTACACATGGCGAGAACTGATGGCCGTTGGGGCGGAAAGCTACTGGAATGACGACCGCGCACCGGACAACGCTCCGTGGGTAGGCCCCCGACAAGGTGGACCGACGATCTGGTGAAGGTCGCGGGAAGCCGCTGGATGCGGGCAGCGCAGGACTGATAGTCGTGGAGATCCTTGGCGAAGGCCTATACCCAGTGGGTGTCGTGCGGCTGATATGATGATGATTAAGGTATATAATAACCTGCTCCAATGAGCGTAGCCTCGCTGCCCTCCACGCGGCGCGGCGCGCGGCTCTAGTGGCTGCGTCTTCTTCCTCGGAGCCTTCGCGTCGTTCCCGCCGCCTTTGGGACTTTGCTGATGGACTCACGCCGCCGCCCGTTGACACACTGTTAACAACAATTAATCTTATTTACGAAGATTGTTAAACTAAGTAAGTGTACAGTGTATGTACTTTCTAGAAATCCTCTGAACGAATGAGTGAAAGAAAGAACTATTGTATATCCAACAACAACAAAGTAAAATATGACATAGAGTTCGTTCGACGACATGCTGGCCATCTTCCTCTCCTCTTCCTGCTCCAATGTCTCCATATTCAATTATCCGATGTTTTAAGTGTCTGCTCTGGGTAGTCCGGCTGTGGGCGTTCTCGTAAGGTTGAGGAGATCGTCGGAGTGACGTCATTGGTTAGTTACGGTCCCCGCCCGGGGACCAGGAGCGGAGTTTGTCTGGTGACATGCGGCCATCTTCCTCTCCTCTTAATGCTCCAATGTTTCCACTGTGCCTGCTCTGGTTGCTGTAGCTCATTACCTGTGGCCGTTCTCGTACGGTTCGTCGTCGGAGTGCGAGCTGTTGGAGCGGAGCTCGCCCGGTGACATGTGGTCATCTTCCTCTCCTCTTCTTG
This sequence comes from Agriphila geniculea, assembly GCA_943789525.1. NCBI lineage: Eukaryota > Metazoa > Arthropoda > Insecta > Lepidoptera > Crambidae > Agriphila > Agriphila geniculea. The sequence goes on from OX038880.1 coordinate 12,400,547, forward strand.
CTTAAATGTTTCTACTGTACCTGCTCTGGTTTCTGTAGCTCATTACCTGTGGCCGTTCTCGTAAGGTTCGTCGTCGGAGTACGAGCTGTAGGAGCGGAGCTCGCCTGGTAACATGCTGGCCATCTTCCTCTCCTCTTCTTGCTCAAATGTTTTCACTGTACCTGCTCTGGTTGCTATAGCTCATTACCTGTGGCCGTTCTCGTAAGGTTCGTCGTCGGAGTGCGAGCTGTAGGAGCGGAGCTCGCCTGGTAACATGCTGGCCATTTTCCTCTCCTCTTTCTGCTGAAATATTTCCCCTGTACATGCTCTGGTTTTTGTGACTCATTACCTGTGGCCGTTCTCGTAAGGTTCGTCGTCGGAGTGCGAGCTGTCGCTGATGCGGTCCCCGCCCGGGGACCAGGAGCGGAGCTCGCTCGGTGACATGCTGGCCATCTTCCTCTCCTCTTCCTGCTTCAATTTCTCCACTTCATCCGCTGACAGGAATGTAAATACACGTTCTGTGAAGATTTATTTGAATCAGTAAAAGTCTGACTTTTCCATATTGCCATAGAACACATATGGCAGCTTTTAATCAATTTGACTAGTGATTCAGTAGGTAGATTTAGTATAGGTATTTACCTGGTTTTGGCGATGGTTTATGACTTTCCTCCATTGCATTTTCGAAGAATTTCTTTTTATCGCTGACAGACGCTTTCACAAAATTAGCTGAATGAGGTGGGGAAGCCTGGGAATCGCAATAATAAATTAATACTATACACAATTAAACACATATTAGTGTTGTAAGTACAGTGTGATATTATATGAGTTAATAAAGCGCATGATATTTACAAGCGTTGAAAACCCCTTCTCCAGGCGCAACAACCATGCAGCCCAAGTTGTTAATTCATCAGCTATACAAAAATTAAAGTTAATGCAATGTAGGTACTTTCAAACATGCAAAATATAATATAATTGCAAGTTAATAACAATAAAAATTATTAAGGTAACAAAAATGAATGTATGAAGGGATGACCATAACATATTGTTTATGTGTTTTGTCAGTAATCGGATCGGGTTGTCGACGAACACAATCAAAAGAAGCTGGGTGTTTGTGAGGTTTATGCCGTTATATTGATGTTTTACCTCGCCGATGGCGAAGGATTTGATTTTGCTGCTCCATGCGGGTTTCAGGGTGGATGCGGGTGAGGAGCTCCCTTCTCTCGCGAGTTCCGAACCGTCCGACCAATTATCAGATTCGGACGCAGTCGTCACTTCGCTGAATCGAACTCTTCTCTCTGACTGTACACTTTTGGGCATATCACCGGCATAAGAAGGAATGTTTTGAGTAACATTGGCGTTTATATCTTTGCCTGTACTGGTTGATGAAGGGGAAATTTGCGCTTGGAAATTTCTGTTACTCTGGTTCGTGTTGATTGGAACTGTGCATGTATAGGGGTTATAAGTTCCCGCAACCGTTGTCAGAGATGGATATGGATTTATAGGGGGATATGTCGTAGAATGTACCATACCTGGTGAAAAGTTTCTTACTCTCAAATCTCTCAATGAATTATGTATTATGTCTTCTTCGTAATAAGTTTCGTCTGGATGTAAATTACACGGGGAATGGGGTACGTGAGAAACTTTAGGAAGATTTCTATAATGGACATGAAAAAGCTCTGGTGGGTCGGGTTCTCCGCTAGGACTGACTGAAAACTCATTGAAATAGTCTTCACTGTTAAAAGATGGGTATTCTGAAGTTCGAACTATTTGCTTTGAAGGCACTTCTGAAGTAATGGCTGATCGAAAACGATCTTGATCCATTTCTAACGGTTGCGCGACCGTCGGATATGCATTATAATTGACAGGAGGGGGGATTTCAGCTTCGGGGCTGTTCGTCGTATTAGAGGATTGGATGGAAGTGTCGGCTACAATAGGCTCTGGAAGAATAATTCTCTGAGGAATGATGGTGATCAATGGCGGTACATTCAGTTCCATGCTCAATGGAATGTCACTTACGTCCGTATCGAACGAAGGCGGTGGGGGAATGATGAGATCGTCGGGGAGGACGAGGCTCGCTCTAGGAACGGGTTTCGATATCTGTAGATCCGCTTTCGGCGGGCGGTTTCGTATTAGTAAAGAGCTAACTCCCTCGCATGCATCGTTAGTGTCAACAGTATGTCCCGTCGCATCGTCATGCGGTTCATGCAGGGGCGGGGGTGTCGTTCGTTCGTTCGTCGACAAATTTTCGTATTCTGGTTCCGATATGAAACTAACTCGCTTCGTTTGTGGTTTTCTGGGCACTTGAGGTTTCTGTTTGGGCGGTGGCGGCGGCGGTTGCGAGGGACGCCCGCTGGGGGTCGGCGGAGGAGTCTTCACCTTCTGTTCCGTGAACACCGCTAGCGGCGAGGGCGGAGCCGCTTGCGAACTAGACGACTAACCAAACCAACATAATGTAAACTATACTTACGCAACACATTACTTTAGCTAATGTTTGCCGATTACTAAAAATGCGAGATAGAATAGTGTATTTATATGACGTTGAATCCCTGAATGTATTTCTCACTTCAATGAAGCTACTTGCACGAAAACATAGCTCAATTCCTGCCGCGATAAAAAGGAGAGGCTTACTGGCCGAAGAAAATAAATCTTCCAAAATAAATGTGATAGAAAATGCATAAAATTAAAAGAACTGCTTTTCAGAAACATCTTGTATTTAAATGCAACACTAAAACATAACGTCGATTAGAATACTTCCGTAACTTAAGAATTAATGATAAACATGGATTACAGACAATAAATATATAAAACTATAAATTAATTGGCAGTTATGAATAGATTTGGCCAAATTTCACAACTTACGTAAATCGAAAATTACATTTTTCTATTAAAATAAAATGAACATATAATTTAACAGACAATCATTTTTTTCTAAATATACTTAAAATGTAAGTACATGATGAAACAATTTGATATGTCAAAAGCTTTAGTCAAGGTAATATAAAATTGTTAAAAATAATAATAATGATGATGATACCAAGATAGTAAATAGGTGTTTGAGGCTAAAATATGTATTCATAAAATATACACTAAATGATAAGTTAGTAATATTGTAAACAGTTATAAATAGAGCGTTAAGAACATGATTAAATTTTTATAAAAATTGGTCTCTTTAGTAAAGGTTACAAAGGTTTATTATTCGGAATATCTGGGCTATATGTATAAGGACTACGAACAGGCAGTGTACAAACTATGTTTGTATTGGTCAATTGGAAATATTAGTTATATATTTTCTACTATATGTTTGTTATGGGCTAAATACATGTACCGTTTGAGATTACTAACTATATCATACAGATACAATGTAATTTAAACGGACAGTATAAGAGTAATAAATAAGTATTTTAATGCTGATAATAAGAGATATTAAAAAGCAAGTGTATGTTTTTATAGGGTAACGAGTTCCAGATGGGATCAAACGAGTGTTTTAATACCCAATTAAGTTCGATTGTATCCGTAATTTTATCTATACTCATATCGAAAATTGTATATTTTATTTGTTATGTTGTAGCAACAAAAGTTAAAGATTAAAAAATCTGTACCTACTTTTTTCTGTAAATGCTGCAAAAATTAAATATGTTTTTTAAGTGTAGGTACATGTGCTGTGTGTTGTTAAACTGGTACGTTTGTATCTAGTGTCAAAATACAATTGACGGTATGGGTGTAGATAAAATATATTATAATTTTAACAGAGTGTGATAATAGAATATGCATATTAATACGGTATATATGTTATAGGCAAAGGCCGAAGCTCCGGCTCTCCTAGGTTTGACAAGGAGCCTTAGTCAAAGCCCAAAACAAAAGCGTGTTTCGGCCTTTGACTAACGAATTTATGGCCAAATCTAGGAGAGACCAACTTGAACAGTCAAACGCCGAAACTCAATACGATCAGATCGGGGTTTGATCAGTCAGACTTAAATAAGGTACCTACAGAATGTGTTATTTAGTATGTTAATTTATCTTAATTAGCTATCTTCCTGAAACCAAAGATTTCTGTTCTGTTTAAAAAAAACCATGAAATTTAAGAATATCGCTCTGCTACGCTTCGCGATCGTCTTAAATTTCTAACCTGTCACGTGACCTACAGCAGTTAGCAGCTTTGGCTAAACTTAACCTCAAGATGTATGAAAAACATCATTCATTTCCGATGTTAGATTTAGTCAAACTCCGTAGGGTGCGATCGTCTTAAATTTCGTGGTATTTTTTTTTAGACAACAGAAATCTTTTGTTTTCAGGAAAATTGATAATTTAATTTTGACTATAAAAAAATTGTTTTTTATACTTTTATTTACAAAATAACAATTTAACAATTTTTGTACAGTCAGCGTCAAATTGATATAAGCGTCTAGAGTAGTCAAAATGATCTGAAATACAAAAAATAAATTTGATCTATGCAGTTAGAGTCATCATATTGTTGTAAGCACACAAGGTGTTCAAAATATCTTAGCACTTATAAGTCAGTGTTCAAAATTATCTTAGCAAACAAAGCAGTCAAAGTTATCTGTGAATAATGCGTTATTACATTGTTCACATATGACTTAGACAGATTTGTTTGCTAAGATAATTTTGAACACTCTGACTGCCTATATAAATATGAAACAATGAGTGCTAAGACATTTTGAACACTTTGTGTGTTTATAACAATGATGATTCTTACTGCGTAGATCAAATTGATTTATTGTTTTTCAGATCATTTTGACTACTCTAGACGCTCATATCAATTTGACGCTGACTGTACCTAAATTAAGTCTGACTGGTCTGAAACCCTGATTTGATCGTATTAAGTTTCGGTCTTTGACTTCCCAAGTTAGTCTCTCCTAGGTTTGGCCATTAATACGTTAGTCAAAGGTCGAAACACACTATTGGTTTTGGGCTTTGACTAAGCCTTCTTGTCAAACCTGAGGTTTGAATAGTCAAACCTAGGAGTGCCAGAGCTTCGGCGTTTGACTTTAACATATAGATGAAACAATCACGAGATAAATGACAAACATGTATAAATTAGCATGATAGGTATGATAGCTTTTGAGGCAATCAAAAGTACATCCACAACGATAACATTATAACAGACAGAATTAATATATTCTAGAAATACAATATAAACCATTCCCTTTACTAATAAACTGACTATTTACATAAATAGTACCTTATACAAATTCTTCATTTCCATATACGATACATAAGATTGGAATATCTAGCAACTTCAATAACCATGGACTATGCACAACTACAACCCAAAATAAGATCAGAAAAAAGATCACAGATTCTGACTAATTATTTTTTATTTAAATTCCATTCACTAATACAGCTCATTCATTGAAGTTACATGTACCTACCGTTACAGGCACTGCAGAACGGTATAGTAGTAATTCATATTTTCATACAAATATCTATACGTCAAGAAGACACTCATTAATTATATTTACATACATGAAGCTACAATAAATTCTCAAATTATAAAATCTGAAACGTTACTATTGTTAAAAGATATTTCATTATCATGATTCATATTTTGTCATTATTTTTAAAAATTTGGTAAAACATAAAAAAATATTTTTAATTATTGTAGCTTCAGGATACACATACAAATCCATGTTAGTCAATAGACGCAAATCTCCCATCACATCACATAGCCCATTTAAAAATTAACTATTTTTTACATTTACATTTTGGACAGATCGCAAAATTGATGTACTATGTGTTTCCCTCCTCCTCTGCGTTTGCACTCTGCAATGGAGGTAATACGCTCAATCAATATCAACTCAATTAACCAGACCATCGGATACGAAGATGACTGGTAAGCTACCACATGACGACATTGATCTAAGCTACGATAAATCAAAATAACAACGATATAAATCAGCTATTCCCGGAAGTAAATTTATTACAATTATTGGATATTCAGAACTTAAGAAAAATTACATGCAAATTATTCTTAATTCACTTAAGTCGTTTACGAAACTAAACATCAGTTAAAAAATAAACCTAGACGGAAATTTAAATTAAATAGGTGTCCGCAATAGGTAGTTTCTTCAGTGCCACCCGCCCGGCTATAATTATAGACTCTCTACATAATAATAATACAGGCTATAATGTAAAATATACTAAACATTTATTTTGGAAGATAAGGTGTTAATACAATATACTTAGAATACTGGATATAAATAAAATTTAAGTTATATTTTCATGCAAGCTATAATTTTTACTCTACAATACAAATATACAAAGTGCATGCCATCGAGATTTCTCGGTCGTAACATAAACCGTGCAAAAAGTAGGTTGCAAAGTTTTAAGACCATCGCTAAGTCAATTACATAAATAGTAAAAAGCTATGTTCATGCTGAAATTGAAGAACTTCATTAATCTACGTTATATGAAGCTTCCATAGCTTAAAGTTGCCAATTAAAATTTAAAACTGATAAAAAAATATACTTATAAATCACATGCACATAGAGTAAAAAGTAAAAAAAAAATCCATTTATTAGAAAAGCCTAGTCTTGCTTTTTAGTGAAGCATTTAAGTAATAAACTACATAATTTTAATTTAATTAAAGCACGCTAATTATAGCATAAATATTTAAATTTATTCAAAAGTATATTAACTTTCGTATTGGCACTTTTCAGGAGACATTCTTATCGAAAGTAAAAAGCGAAAGGAGTACTAAAGGTCTATGCTAAGATGACTTTTAAGATGTAATTCTAAACAATGAGATGAATACTATTTCTGATGGGATACTTAATAAATTCTAGCGAAGACTAGGCTTAATTTGGTTGATATGAAAGTGTGTGTAGGTATTTACCTGAGGTTGGAGTGTGTGTTTGGACATGACGACTGTGGTCGTCTTGTGATGCGGCTCGGGCGACGTGGGCGGCGCCGGCTCGAGAGCCATGCTTTCGACGGCGTGGACTATGTCTAACACCTGCGATGTGTATTTCAAAATCAAATGCCGCATTCTCATAACTTTAGCGGTTGCTTTAATTTAATATTGTGGTTGTAAAATAATACCATAGAATATATATAATGGTACTAAACGTACAGAAGTCCATCCGCGCGAGGACAATCAAATAATAAGCTACTCTCGCTGCACAGCAATAAAGTATAATTTCAAATTGACCATTCGTGCGTATGCACGCAGCGATGATCAATTTAATGCCTTATAATAAGCACCTCCAAAGCGCTTCTCTTTCTGTCGCGTAGCTCTGTCTCAACCGACACATGACATCCCTAGTGCGCTGGCTCGACTGAGTCAACCGCGAGCAGTAGGCTAATATAAAAGTCTAAGCGCAGAGTGAGACCCCCCCGCTAATACCATAAAGAAACTTGCACAGTTGCATATTCTAATTATTGTAAAATTCTGGATACTATATCATTTGGGTAAGTTGATGTGACTATGTAGTTCTTACCTTTTCAGGTGTAGACTTCTCTCTGACTTCTGCGACTTGTTTCTCGTGTTCAAACTCAACCAAATCCTGTTGGAACTGTTGCTCCTGTGGAAACAAAATAGAACATTAAGAAAAAATACCTACAGCAACAAATATAGATTTCTATATTAGAAGTACGAAATGTTAACAATTTTTAAAACTGTGATTCGGCAATCCCACAATTAACAATTAATAACGAGTGAAAACGTAGAGAGTAAAAAAAAATAGTTTCAAGCCCATTGAAAATTACGGGCTACTATAGATACGAACGTTATTGTGCCATCCATGCAGCGACTATTTTGAAGACAAATATAAAAAATGCACGTCTAAAATTATAATTTCCACTATTTAATCGAAATTTTCTTTATTTTTCAACGCTAAGGAACTATACCTGCTGATGATGGTGCAACGGCTCGTCCCGATCCAGGCTCGACGTTGAGTGGGACAGAGAGCCGCCGGTGTCCGCCGTCCCGCTCTCACTACCGGTCTGTTCAAACATTCGCTGTGTCTGTCTCTTTCTAACTAGCGCTACTCCAAATACACATCGCTTTGTGCAAAGTACATTTGAAAGCGTGCTAGTTTAGTCAGTTTCGGGTGTTACAAAAAGATTATAAACAAAAGCATTATGTGAACTTGGAACTATAAGCATTTTTGCAAAAGTTTAAAATGCGCTAAGTATTACAAATATTAATAGTTTTTTCTTCACTAAATAAAAAAAACAGTAAAAACTTAATTTATAGTGTTCTCTCATTGTCTTAATATTTAAGCTTCTAACCGATGCGATGATTGTCCAAAAATAAAATAGGTGAAAAATATTTGTTTGCTAAAAGGTCATTAAAAAATATAAACTAAAATGTAATCACGTAAAAACCTTCATGCGAAGTAACATAGCTCTTATTACTGGTACTTACAGTATACTTTTCAGGTCGCGTATACCCGTTACAGACTACGAGGTGCAGCGGCGCATTGGTGGCTTGACGCAGCGAGTTCACGGCCTCGTTGTGCGTCGCGCCTAGTAGAGACACTCCGTTCACTTCTAGGAGACGCATGCCGACCTACGAATGATAGTATTAATAGCTGTATAATAAAAACAAAACATCCTTTGTAGAGTCAGCAGCACACCAAGTTATACAACTGTCAAAAACTGCTATTTATTTTGGACCTTAACATCTTTGCATTTAAGTTAAAAATTGATTAAATATGTGCCGTGCCCTTGACTGTACTGATTTTTACGAATATTTTACGACATATACAGGATCACATTTAAAATAAGGGCTTATTAGTCTGTTTTATTCAATAAATCCCACGTGGCTCCCGGTAACCGGACAATAATGAAATATATATTGTGCCTCAATTTTCAGCGGGTCTATCGGCTATAAACATTGAAATTCATGTTATCTGTAATTTGACATATGAATGTAATACATTGCTACTTAGATAATTAATTTAATAGAAAAAATACTACGACTCACCCGTCAGTTGGTATAGGAATAGCATTATGAATGCCTAAAATATAGAATTTCAATTATTGCTACTTTCCTTTGGTAAATTTTTATTTGTGCTAAAGTGAAGTAGCAATGTATCACATCCATCTGTCAAATTACAGTTAACATCTTCAATGTTTTTGCCGATAGATCCGCTGGAGTTAAAGGGTTAAAATTCATCACGCTACCTTAAGCCTGCCATCTCTCCTGGCCGCGCCACCGCTATTAATTTTCGATATGAAGACTCCTTCGTCGTTTGGATCGTTGGGGTTGCCTCGTTGGCCGTTCAAACCGCCCTTTATGTGCATACCAAGCTTCTCGCCTTCTTGTTTAATGATCGTTAGATCCTGTTGAAAACCATATTTTTAAAACATGCTTGCAAAAGCTGACGTCATCTATTTAAAAATTAAAAAAAAAACAGAATTTATTTAATTTAAAAGTTAGACTTCAGACAGCATTGAAGCCAAAAAAACACATTTTGTACAACAGTACATGCAAAGCCAATCATGCATTCAGATAAATGCTTTAATGTCTAAGGCAGCCTACAAACCGACAGGTGCCTAGATTAGCGCCTTGATCAATAGATATGTACTAGATGTATGTAGAACGAACGTTTACGAATGTGCAATGCGCTCTAGGCGCCGCGATACACACAAGCAACTGCCTAGAATGTATCGTAGGCGCGAGGCTTACAACCAAAGACCATGAGACCAAGGCTCCTATCCTAGCGAGTTAACTACCCACCTTCCAGTGCGGTCACCGTGTATCTTAGATGTATCTAGGCGCTAATCTAAGCACTGCCTCTTTTAATCAATAAGTTATCCTTTGTAACAAAGGTTTGCCTGGAAGAGATCGCTTCCAGCGATAAGGCCACCTTTGCCCACTATAGTTTTAATGTTTTTTTGTAATTATTCCTGTAATGTGTGAGCAATAAAGAGTTTTATCTATCTATCTAAGCCTGTCGGTGCGTAAGCGGCCTAAACAATACACAACCACGTTTACACAAAAATCCTAGCACATGACAAAAGTAACGTTTTAATAAAAATACTCTAAAATCAAAAGCTGTACGATCGTAAGCTAGATATGACAAAAACATCTGAGGGACCTATTGAACGTTCTACAGAATAGAAAAAAGCATCTTTACGGAATAACCATTCAGGATATGACGATAGCGGATCACACGTATGGTTTGGATGGGGTGTCTGACATATATTTGGTAAAGTAACACACATAGGTCCGAGATCGGCGACTTTCACACTTACAGTTTTATCAACAATCTCAACTTGAATGAGACCCTGAATGTGTGTCGCGACGGCCGTGGAGTGCACGTGTGGAACAAAATAATGTTTCGTGTATAGCAAAAATATTGCAAACCGTTCTAATTATGTTGGTATTACTTAAATGTTTATCTGTGATGTTTTAACCAATCATTGTACTGCATGAAGCGACAGAGTTTGCAGCACAGATAATCTAAGAGCTCTTTATTAATTTGCAGCCGAATATTTAGTGCATTAAGCGTTACGCCTTCTTGGTGTCTGCACCGCCAAAAAACTACTTGAAGCGACCAGTCAAATCATTCTACTGAGTATTACATATTGACCTTATTGATATTAACATTAATTCACAACCTGAATACTTGCATTCATGCAGAAAAATGCGCAGTTTGCGTTGTGACACACACAAACCATGTTTCAAATCACCACAAAATAAATGCGACTTTGCGAATGTTCCAATATTTGAAGCATCCATCATTCGGTTTGCATTCCTTGCCGAACTAAATACACAGTATGTAATGTAGAGCACAATTAATGACACAAAAATTTTGTAAAAAGTTATTAGACTACCATGGTTTGAAAAACAAATCGTTAGACATCGAAAGAATTATTGTGAGATTAAGCCAATTGAGTACATAGGGTTGTCCAAAATGAGTTGTAAACTTTTACTTTTATAAAAAAGTCTATTAATATTAACCAATTCGTTTTTGAGTAAATATGAATCTAAAATACAAGTACACAGTTTGACACATGTTAGAAACAGATTAGCACGCGATGTCTGTTAATAGCTAGCCTAATTTTTCACGTCTCACTAGACAAAATATACAAGCTGTCATATCCCACTGACCTGGTATCCTGGCGGCAGGGGGTCATGTCTGACTGTTAGCGCGAGCGTCGGCCCTGGCTGCAGCAGTAATTGTACTGCGTCTCGGTGTGTTACCCCTGTGAGCTCGTTGCCGTTTACTTTGAGTATACGGTCGCCCATTCGAAGCTTGCCTGAGCGAGCCGCTACGCCACCTGGTACCACCTAATGAAACAAAGGGGTCTTAGACTTTACAAGTATCGAAACATTGGTTTCTATATAGCTTGCTTTGCTGGCAACCTTTGATCAGTATGACATTACATTCCACAATCGCACAGAACATCTTAGTATTTTGAGCTGGCAACGATGATGGTAACACAGAGTTGTTCTAAATTACAACTTACATGTGAAACAAATATCCCTGGTTCCTTGCCTCCAAATGGAATGCAGGAATGATCTGTTCCTCCGATGATGCTAAATCCGAGAGAACCGCCATCTTTGACCAACGTCACGTCCTGTAACAATGAAATTAGCTCATGTCTAGTAAACGTGTATTACGTGTATGTTGACGTAGACAGCAATATAGCGAAAGATTCGTTTTTTAATCATACAGAACTTCAACGGATAGTAGCTCAATATCCGAGAAATTCTGTTCTTACTGCAATAACTTAGTGCATTGAAAATAAAATTTGTATGTGTAAATGGATCAAATCAGTCCGTTTGTAATGCTTTTGTTTGATGATAATTATCTGTATTTTTTGACCATTTGTTCACAAATAATGTTGTACTTAAGTATAATATACTAAGCTAGAATTTCAATACCATGGCTGCAACGATGAATGTTGGTTGCTGCTGTCTGTATCCGATGTAATTAAAAAAATATAAAATCATGATTTTCGCTCAATAGTTTGCATTTTAATTTTATTATGTATTGTATATTATTGATGGCCTAATTGTAAAAACACACGAATAATTAACGCATAATATCAGTTAGGTTGTTTCTCTTAGCGTGGACCATCAAATTCACTCATGTAGAGAATAGACTTTCAAAAAGTGCAATATAGTTCGATTTCATTCAGTTTGACCACTTCTCAACATGAGTGTTGCAAACTACGAAGTATAATAAGTCTTTCTCATTCACACTAAGGCCCATATTATAGAATCAAACTGAAACTTAAATCTCTGTTTGAGCACAGTTAGAAAGGGATGGTGCTATTCATTGCACATAGCGTCATCCCTTTCTAACTGTACTCAAGCAGATTTGAGTTTGAGTTTGATTCTATAATACGAGCCAAAGAATAGCTAAGTGAACTTGAAGACAGTGTTGTTTTTTTATAATAACGAGCACGACATGAATTAATTTGAAATGCATTTTTGCAACGACCAATTGAAGTGCAATTATTTTATCAAGTATTGACTGGAATAAATAGAATGTTTACTCAGATGTGGCAACACATTAAAGGAGTCTTTGTAATAGTGTACAATTTCAGTGTCTACGCATAATAATCGTCGCAATATAGTGCTAATTGATGATGGTGCCGCAAACGTGCTAACAGTCGCTTGCAAAAGCATAAAATATTGAGCGTAAATCTGGCGAGGAAGCTGCTTACTTCGATGATGAGCGGCGCGTTGAGCTGGTTGTCAGTGATCCTGGTGACGGTGGTCTCAGTGAAGGTGGACTTGGTGATGGTCTCGGTGACGCGGCCGAGCGCGGAGGGCGGCGGCGGCATCACGATGCCGGCGCCCGGCCGCTCGACGGTCACGCGCACGCCCTGCGAGGGCGGCTCGGAAGTAGGCCGCTTCCCGCCCAGGAAGTGAGCCGGTATCATCGCTTGGAACTCCTCGTTCGTGATCGGCCGCGACGGCTGCGCGTTTAACACGTTCACATCGTATCAGAGTTGGTAGTGGATAGTGAGCCTAAGTCGTGTCCAGACGGTTAGGATTCGTGTTCAAAAGTGAGAAGTTAAAGAGAACTTTACTAATGACTGTATTAGATCAATTCTTTTTTTAAGGGTGACTTTTTTATTTATGAAACAAAACAATAAATTAATGAACAAAAGAAAACAAATTAAACAGTTGTCGGTATTCAGGGTCCGAATCAGAATATAGGAAAGGATGCACAAATTAGCCACTGCTGGCGAGCTCGCAAGTAGATTTTATCTACGTGATTTAGTTTGTAGAAGGAACAATCTTTTATGTTACCCTCGCCATTTGTAATAAATTACTTAATTATTCAATTTCATCTTTTCAATTTATTTGCTACAGATTTATCTGTTTGTCATTTCATCAACAAACTAAAATCTATGGAAGTGTAATTGCAAACAAATTGCTTAAAAAATGGCACCACGGGGCTGAAAAGTACAACCCGCTCAGCTTTAGTCGGGCCAGCCACGCACCCGGATGACTGACGTTAGCGATCTTTACAATAATCGCAGTTTTTATTGTAGAGAAAGAGAGAGTTTATCAGAAATGACGTCTTGTGTAGTCAAATGGTGTAAAAGAGTCAAAGAAGGCAGTAAAAATATGGAAAAATAACGTATCATATTTTTTCGTTTAAGTATAGAAAATACCTATGAGTATTTTTATTTACAAATTATTGTCGCTAATAAGCAACCAATGCTCAGACGCTTTGTGCTGCATAATTAAATGCCAGCATTTGTAGCTCCATTTACTTAGTTGTATTATTCATGTGGTGCCATTTTCAGAGCGCAATGCTTGATCCATAGATTTTAGTTCGCTGCGTTTCATTGAATACTTATAATTGTTTTTATTATTAGCTATAATTTTTTAAATAGACGAACTGATGCGACAATTTATCTAGTAGCATGATTAAAATTATGTGTGAAATTGATAAATTAGTAACTATCTTAACTGAGGAAGTGGCAAATGGATGAAGGAAAAAAGTTAATTCGGGACCGTAAAACGGTCATAAATAAATATAGTGATAGAACTGTAACTTATAAAGTGAAGTAAAAACACCAAAATAATGAGGGTTGAGAATCGTAAAAGTGTGATGTTATTAGAGAGTTTTGAGACACGTATACTATTTTTCTTTTATTTTTATTTTAATAGAATACGAAAGTAAACGAACGTCGACGGCCTCTTTAAAACGTCAATGATTTAGTTGAGTGATCGATCACATTCAGGCCCCCTTCGGGATTTATCTATCGCTCTTTTTTTTTCTATCGCACAAAAGCGTAGTATTATTGGGCGAGAGAGATAGCGAAATGCGTTGAGTGCGTTTCATCGGTTATTACCTCTGCCGTTGTTGGTTTTCTGAAAATCTATCCAATTTTGAACCTTAATCCATCGCAATAAGATTACAATGACGGTAGTGCCAACATAACGGCAGAGGTAATCGTTGAAACGATGAAACGCACTCTACCGAACCGATTTCATTGAAGTGCACAAGCCGATCGGCCACTGCAACGTACATCACAAGAAATAAAGTGATAGACAAATTCCAAAAGTACCCGATTAGAAGGCCCGATTGGCGGTGTTCGAAAATCTTTACGTCTTTTGTTTTGTTGCTAGATATTGTCATTTTTTGACGTCTAACTTCTTAGTCACGTGCGACACATGCGAGCTCTCGCTGCCGCCGTGTCCGAAATGACCCGAATATGACATCTGTTAAGCATAGACAAAAAAAAAGGACAAGGGCGAGTAGGGCGAGTCGACTCGCCCACCGAGGGTTCCGTACAAATTCTGTTTTTAGTATTTGTTGTTATAGCAGCAACAAATATACACCTTCTGAGAAAATTTCAGCTGTCTAGCTATCACGGTTCATGGAATACAACCTGGTAACAGACAAATAGACGGTCAGTCTTAGTAATAGGGTCCTGTTTTTACCCTTTGGAACTCTAAAAACGCGATTTCTTCCAAGCGGGCATTCCGTCTAAAAGACATAGACTAACTATTTTGCCACAGTTTTACAATCTATACAGCTGGGAAAAGAATGTACTTGCGTAGAGCAACGGAGGGGATTGAGTGGCCCGGATCGCGGCCCCCAAACGCGCTTAGTTTGCGCACTCGACCTCAGTGCAAATCGGTAAAATTACCTTGGTAAATTTCGGTAAAAAACGATAAATTACGTAATTTATGGTATTTTTCGATAAATTACGGTAATTTTCAGTAAAAAATGTATTTAAAGTACTTATATTTTTTTATTACAGGGGAAAATGTGCTTATCTGTTAGTCTGTTTGTCCGTTAAGTGAAAAACGAAAAAAACGCCGACCTCCCTTTCACGTACCAAGCCGTAAGCTATTAACCGAATAAGATAGGAAACGCGAGGTGAAGTAATTATAGTCTATAAGAGCGTTGTCTGACACATTTTGCAACTCAGATAGGCTAACTCACTCACTTTTTTGAACTTTTTAAATAATAATAAATTACTTACTTGATTTATTTTTGGTGAATGTTTTTAATGGTCAAAAGAATACTATCACGAATATTTCACGTACTTATATTTATTTACAGATATATTTTTGATTTACTTGTTGAAATTACAACTAGTTTTTGTACATTTAAATGTATTTTTTTCAACAAAAACAATATATGTTTAATATCCGTAATACTATTCTTATGACAATGTATTGAAAACAATCACCAAAAATAAATCAAGTTATTTTCTTAAGTTCAAAAGTATGAGTGAGACAGCCTATCTGAGCTCCAAAATGTGAAACCACTATTTTAAGTGAAAAACTAAAAAAAACCTTAAGTGAAAACTAAAAAGTTCACGCACTAAGCAGTATAAAACGCGAGGTGAAGTAATTGTAGATATTGCCGAGAGTAGATGTATGGAAATGTCATAATTCATTTATTTTACTACGATCATCGCAATTGAATATCCTTTTTTTTTTGTTTTCAATGCTTAGATACCATGAATCAGTGTTGCTTTTTATTCTAAAGCAGAAATAAATACATAAAAGACGCTACTAGTCGCTGGTAATTTTACCGTAATTTATATAAATTACGGTAAAATATCCGTAATTTACCAGTCTTTTCGGTAAAATTACGTAATTTTGCAACCCTGCCTCAGCGTTCGCAAACTTAGCGCGTATACATTTGTATTCAGAGCGATTTCAGAGTTGGTCCCATAGCAAAAGTTATTCAGTTCGATGGTTCGAAGAACCGGTTTTCCCATTTTCGGTTCATTCATTAACACTGTATAATTTACATACTATCGACGTTTAGCGTCGCGGATTTCGGTAGAGTATAGTATATACATTTTAGGACACACTTCCCCATTTTACCCATCCATTAAAATCACGTTCAACGCATAAGCCGCTTCACGAAACCACGTGAACTTCTCACTCACATGTGCCATGAACCGCTGCATCCAGAAATACTCCCTAAACGCTTAATGACAATAAGTACCATTGTTTGTAAACTTTTGTTAATTATTGTGATGGAAAATGACCTCACTTTAAATGCTGAGGAGGGAGAAAAAAGCAGTTCTTGACGAGTTTCTTGTCGGTTCTTCTCGTTACAAGGTCTCTCGCTTAGGATTGCGAACCGATGGCGTAGCTTCTATGACATTCACAAGTGCTTGTAACAGCCTAGACTGAATAAAATAATAAATTATTTTAAATATTGTTTTTTTTTTATATTTATTAGCAGCTGTCAGTGACGGCCATAGTGGTGGGTGACGCAAGTAATGATGGCAGGGTTTCCCCGTTAGATAATTAATTTTCATCCGGTAGGCTATTATCGCGCGTAAGTACATGTGACGGAGGCCGGCCCCCTGATTACGTAACTCTGTTGCTAACAAATCTCATTTGAAGTCATTTGAAATTAATGAAGTTTGAAAGTTTCATTTATTAGCAAAGTGATGTTATAGCACTCTGTTATCAACTGAAACTGACAAATTTCATTGATTTCAAACGATTTCAATCGATTTCAAACGAGAATTGTTAGCAACAGAGTTACGTAACCAGGGGGCTGGTTTTACGCTTAGACAACGAAACTTCAGTGTCCTTGACATTCTGTCGAGGACACAACCAAATGGAGTTGCATCTACGTGGCAAACAAATGTACGGACCATTTGATTGGCACCATTTTCTTAGATAAGGTCGTAATACAGCAATTAGGGTAGCCATTGGTTATTTACAAACATCCTGAAATAATAAAAGTGAACTATGTTAGATTCGATTATAAACAAATGGAAATGGAACCCTGGACTCGACTTGAGGTTCTACAAATATATTACAGTGCTGTGTAGGCGTATATAATAGGTATGAAAGCTTTGCCGTTCCGTGTTCAACATCGCACCCTGCAATCTCGAAGTATGAGCTCTTACTTCGAGACGCGTGGGGCGCGCGTCGATCGGGCGGCATTACTGTACAACTAAGCGCGTATGGTGGAAGCGAGATGAAGCGCGGATGTGAACGTGTTAAATCGTACCATCACCTATGGGGTCAATCGGACCCGCTCCAAATTGGATGAGTTGACTTATTTTTTTATTTTTCTGTCGATCGGACCCGCTCTTGTAAATAATTGTTACAGTTTTGTACCTAAAGATAGGCGTGTGAAAACAGTATGAGTGTTTGTCTTAGATTTGTGATATTAATATAAACAACTTTTCTCTTGTCTGTATGAACTACAACATTTTGTCAACGGGTCCAATCGACGGTTCAAAATATGCAAGTCAACTGGTCCGTACGTAGGTCCAACCGACTGCAGATTCTCGGGTTATCTTACCTGGATGTCTTCGAACACGTCGTCGGTGGATCCGTGCGTGTTAGGCGCGCCGGGGGTTAGGGGCGTGCTCGCGCTGTTAGTTGACGACTTCGTGCCCTGTAGGCAATGGGTCTACGATTATTTGTGGCCCGTACCCTAAGCACGAAAAACTATGCGTGCGTATCGAATTTGTATCGAGAAGCAACGACTTTTTGCATTGAGATTTAGGCCACCTACCTAAGTAAAGGGAACTAATACTAAACTTAAGAATCGCCCAAGTCTTTTCGTAAGTACAACTCGACCAAGGTAATTAGGCGCATGACAGCTAAGTTCATCACACCGTTTTAATTTGGCCGAGTTTTAGTTACTTCTTTAGGCGATTCTTAAATTTAGTACAAACGGCCGTAAGGCCCGTGTTTATAAACCGCTCTCAACGTTGGAAGCTATCTTTTATAGGAACAGCATCTCAGGTATACGAGCGGTTTATAATCAAGGGCTTAGGGAATCTTAGGATTCCCAATACAAAAAAAATAAATTGTGCTCGATAAGACCTCGACTGTCATCCGATAGTTTTTCGTGCTCAGGGCAGTAAAGCAGCTAAGCTTGTACGGTTAAACACTGCTTTATGTTACTTCAACAATTAGGGCGCTACAATCTAAATATTTAACTGTTAAAAAAATAATTTTAACATGAAACTTAGTAGAAAACTATTTTGTAATTACCATTTATTTGATTTCACAATAAATATTTCCAATACTAATACAACATGCTAACTATATAGTGTTGGTCAAAAAAGCAAGTGACGTTATCTTGATAATTCATTCCGTGATGCCAATCGAAATCGGTGCTTAATTAAATGTACTTAAACTGTATTTCCCTTGACAATTTCTCTACACCCCTCACCTGACCGTTCGGTTGACTGAGCCTCCGAGGTGCAGGTTGCGGTGGAACCACTCCTTGTGCAAAAGTCGCCTGTTTCAGCGGCTGTGCAACTTGGTGTACTTGCGGAGTAAAGTGTGTGACGTGTGGCGCAATCTGTGTGACTTGTGGCGGAATATGTGTGACTTGTGGCGGGATCTGTGTGACTTGTGGCGGAATCTGTGTGACTTGTGACGTAATCGGAGTGACTTGTGGCGATATTTGGGTGACTTGCTGCGAGAACTGTGTGACTTGGGGCTGTAGTGGAGTTTGCGGTTGGGCTTGTGTGAAGTGCGTCATTCTCGGTGCGGTGTTAGTGTGGTTGCCGATCAAAGGTGCGTTAATATGGTTCGTTTTCGGTGACGGTGCGATGTTCACATTCGTCAGGCTCGTCTTGTGTTCTCTCACTTCGTCTGATATTGACTTCCGCGTCTCGCCTAAAAAAAAAATAACTCTGTTAGGGTTTTTTTCTTGAGCCACACTTACACTTAACGCTATTATTCTCGCTAATGTTCCTTACGCAACTGCGTAAGGAACGTAACTACGTTTAAGGTTCATCAATACAAATTTTTATTGGCATCAGGTGTTACTTTAAATTCTCTTGAAGATCAAAGGTAGTTAAGAAAGAATATGAAAAACAAAAAGGGATTGGTAAAAACTACGAGCAAAACTAGCGTTAATTAATAATAAAAATGCTTTCGTTTGTCCACTTCCAATGTAGATAGAAGAGAACAGGTCTTTCGCATTTCTCAACCGATTCTCGTGAAATTTTGTGATCAGGTTCGACATATTTATGGTTTTTTTGTTGATTCAATTTTTAATATTTGAAAGTGGGAGATATATGGCTATAAGTACTAAACAATAATTATTGTATTGAGTACAGTTTATAGATTAATAAATTCTAGTTTCCACACCTTCAGAAGTGATGGTTCGTTGCAACACGAGCCGCACGAATCTCTCGTGGCCCGTGAGCAAGCCCACGGCTGCTTCGTGGCGCGCCTTCTCCATATCTACGCCGTTGATCTGCGACACAATTTTTAATTTTTACCTTAGTAAAGTCTACCACAAAATATCATTTTGTTATTACTGAACTCTTTCTTAGTAAAAATACACGCAGGTACGATCGGCGACTCACGTGCTTTACCACTTTGCAGAAAAAATCGTGTGCACGCATATCGCCCCTGCACGAACTAACATTAGGTTAGTGACGGCGCGGTGTGCAAGTGATTTTGACCTTAGGTCCAATCCTAAGATTGGTAAAGCGGAAGTCTTGTCGATAGTACAGCTAACGATGGTCTATCATCACATCACCCTACAGCTGAAGTTCATTTGCACGTCATAAAACAATTTCATTATTTTCTCTGGCATCCTATTCTGACAGTTACTATGTCAGCCTACTGCTATTTTACTTGTATAGTGACATTTTAACTAATAGAACACTTTCTTGGCCACCGCCTAGTTCAAAATTATAAAAATATCTCCATTCGATTTTGAACTTTAGCGTATAGAAAGAAAAGTTCAAAATTAACTTGCAATTTGTGTTTACCTGATATGCTGATTAATACATTTTATCTTTTTCTTACGAAGCATTACCTATTTGAAATAATCAACTTTTTCATCACAAAAGAGATTCGGACCAAATATTTCAGGATTGTCGTATCACTAAAATATTTTTAAACCTCAGGCACATCCAACCTACTTATTCATATTTCTAAAAAATATGATGTTTTACTTACCGAGACAACTTTATCGCCAACTTGCATCTTCCCGTCCTTCGCGGCGGCACCTTGCGGCGATATGCGCGATATGAATATCGCATCGCTGTCTTCTCTGTATGGAGGCGAGCCTTTACCCCCAGCTATACTGAACCCTAAACCAGCGCCGTCGCGGATGAGTGTGGTGTGGACGAGGACTTTTTGTTGGTATACTGAAAAAAAAAGATTAATTTTACATCTTACTAAAAACTCACCTAAACACTAAATCGTTAAATCGATCATCTTTGTTTTGTTATTTATTGACTTGTGAAAATATTTTTTTTACTTCTTATTGCGTATATGACCATTAGCACACCCACATCCACATCACTTGTAAAATGGAATCGCCACCTCAAAATTTGGTTTTATAAGCGATTGTCGACAAAAAGCCCTATTCGACTAAAAGTAAGTCACCCGGAAAATCGACCCATGTAAATGCCCCCACCACCACACATACACCACCCACATTCGACACCCAGTCGAATTTCATATATCTCTTAGAATGCTGATTAGATCAGTTGAGTATGTATAGCGATCTGAATCTCTTCCATTCAGTCCCTGGATGGCCATCAGCAGATCACAGCTAGGTCCTTGGCGGAGAACCAAGGCTTTAAAGTTACCTCGTTTGTATGAAAATCGACTGGTGTCATTAATTATGTGACCGCCACTATATGTTAAAAACATACAAATCAAAGAGATCACGTGATAAATTTAGTTAGGGATGACCAAAATTTTGTAGCGAAATTCAACACATGTTTCTTGGAGAAACTTGTTCAGTTTCATGGTCTGAGGGGTTATTACAACCTCTTAAAACTTGCTAGGTTTATGAATTGCTATAGTGACATCTCTTTCTCGCTCTATAGCAAATAAAAGAGACGCATTATTAGCCATTCAGAATACTGGGAAGTTTTGAGAGGTTGTAATACGGGGGTTGGACACATCCTTGAAATTTGGATGGTAAGTTTAGAATGACTCTGTATAGCTTATTTGTAAGTTACCTGGCGGTACATAAGGGGCCGTGACGGGCGGTGGAGAAGCTTGCAGCCGCTGGTAGTCTGCGGCCTGGCCGGGCGGCGGCGGGCTGTAGTTGGCCGCGGGAGTCGGCGTGCTCTGGTTGTTCCTGAGCTTCGCCTGCTCTTTGAACTCGGGCTCGAACTCTTGCGCATATTGGTTGCCGATTATTAAAGGTTTGGTGGGTAAGCTGCGGCCGGTTGGTATCTGTCAATAAAATTTTATTTGAAGTTATTAAAAAATAAAGCAAATACTTATTTGCTTTATATAATAGTACATTACTGCGATGATGATGGCTGAGAGCGGAGCTTAGCGCAGGTCCAGGCCATCACAGCGCGGTCAGCATTGCAGCCCGCGCATGGACAAGCTGGAATAAAGGCCGAGACCAGAGGTCGAGGCCTTTATAGCGCGGACAGCCATTTCTAATCCCATTCTTTATCTGAGCAGGTTGTACAATGTACTATTTTTCACCTAACTATATTTAAAACAAAACTCGACGATAATAGATTCTCAAAGGAAATTACTGGTGGCTAAAAGTCGTCAATAATGAAATCCCACACAACTTTGTTGCGTCACCATCAGAGGACCGCGGCAACCTCGACTTTGTTCAAAGAAGATTATCAAAATAATGACCCAGTAAATTATATTAACATCATTGGTTTGTGCTTAAACAAGGTCTTCAGACTCTTTTTCACGCCGTACACGTCTTTCGTTGGAGTGTGAAATTACGTACCGGAAATTTTCTCATGTTAACAATTTAAAAAAAACGTGATCAAGTTAATTACACTAGTCTTTTAAAGTATGTAGCTCTAAAATCGTCATACTGATTTCCTTAATTACGTTTTCTTCACTTGTAGCAATTATTTTCTTCATTGCTAACATTTTCATTAGCTTGTTTTAATTGTAATTATTTGTAGCTTGTAGTTTGCGAGTAAAGATACAGACGCAACTAATTGACAACAATTAAAATAATACTGTACAGTCGACAGCACATCAGACTGTCTTTATGTCCTATGTAATAATAGTAGTTTATGAAACTGATACATAATGAAGGGTATTAAAACATGAGTGTGTGTTTAAAAACCGAGCCATAGGCGAGGTTTTTAAAAGAATCACACGAGTGTATTAATACCTAGTTATGTACAGTTTCATACACTACTTTATCTACTCTCATACAATTTTGTGATTGAACCGATTGAACCTACAAAATAAAATATCAATGATAAAAAAGAGTTCGGTAGGTCGGCAGTACTTACCAAGGTTAAGTAAGACGTTTTTTCCGTCGCCGCATCTAAAATATCGGGTGGAGTCAAATTTTCACTCACTACACTCACAACTATGATATTTTAAACAAAAGTAAAAATATAAAATCTAAAAATGGCGCGTATTCTATTAGAAAAAAAATAATGAAATAAGTGCATTCCAGTAGACTAATTGTTACGCTAAGTCATCGATCACCATAGAGTACGTTTTAATCATGGAAAGTATATGGGAATATCATTGTTTTTTTTTATATCGCGGCACTGCTTTTTTTTAGATTTGCCCTGTATCGTAATGAGAAAAAAAGTTATTTTATAACATTGCTTAGTATAGCGAAGGTATGTTATAAAATAACTTTTTAATTTTTTTTTGGTATTGCGTGTATAAAGTATGTCAATATAAATTCGTTTTGAAATTCATAATTCGAATTTTACGATATGATAGTAGATAAAAGCTGTTTTTAAATTGTTTCTTATAATGTAATGTCGTGTGTACATAAATATGAAGGGTGGCACACAATCTGAACTATACGTGCTATGCGTACGTAATTATGTTAGAAAAGTTCAATTACCTGTCCATTTTCTAGCGTAGATACCGTGTCAGTTGTGCTTGACACGGAATGGTGGCTTGCTCCGCTTGGTGCTCTGCTGTGAGTTCTGAGAAAATGGGGTTGGAATTATTACTATTAATAATAAGGGTTAATTAAAGTATGATTTTTCTTGTCTCGCACACAGAGGCTCTCATATCTTCTATGATGTTAAAGATGCTTCGATTACTATGCGCGCCAAATAAGAATAGTATCGACAAGTTCACGGCACTGGACAATTTTGTTATTGCTTGGTAGAATTGATAACTTCATAATGTATAGGATGTGCATAAAAAGAAACAAAATATATAAAAATATGATTTTGATTTTTGCTGGCATCGATCAGCATGGCACACGATCATTGGATTTTTTGTTGGCAGTACAAAATTGACCAGTGACGTGAAGTTGTCGATACTATTCTTATTTGGCACGCATAGTACTTGTTATTATTTCGAATTATTATCATAACGGACCACTATCAGCAATAAAAATACTTGTTTTTTTCCTGAACATTAAAAAAGTAAGTATCTTAATAGTGAATTCTTTTTTGTTAGCAGAAATGATCACTTAATTCGTTGTAACTTAGCCGATACTTTTTTTCACTTAATACGTGTAGCATAAGTTAGCTGAGTGTGTAAACACTTGTGCATAAAAGTTTTAAAACATTAGCGTTCATGGTTGTCAAATAAATTAAGACAATGTTAGTATGGAAAATGCAAATTCTTTAAAATTCTCCATACAAAACAGCAATTTCATACATAAACCCCTAATATAATTAAATCACCTCATTCTTTTGTCTTTCTTTGCCTTTGCATAATTGCGTTAAACCTCTGGGTAATTTGCAGGAAATATATAACCAATTGAGTACACGTGTTTATGTAATAAAACAATGAATATCTACTAGACTAAAATATTTGACATTGAAAGGAAACGAAGTCAAAAATAATATAAAGAGTACTGTTTTTCACAATACTTAATATTCAGGTAAGAAAGGATAAAATTATGCTTTAGTTTGTTTTTATTTTATTTGTGTTCATTTGAAAGAAAAAAGGTATGTACCTCGTAGAATTAGGAGAGTCCCTGGTGACCACTAGTGTTAACGTAGGGCCACTAGCCTTCAAGACCTCTACCGCATAATAGTGGTCCACTTCCACAACAGACGAGCCATTCACGGAGAGCACCTTATCGCCCACCTAAAAATATATAACAACATTAATTATCAAATAAAATAAATTCGATGAAAAGTAATTTAACCAAAAATACGGTAGACGGCATGCTGGGCTTCCTCTACCTGTCAAGTTTCTTTAATCATTTTTAAACTTTAAGTTTAAACATTTAAGGTTGAAAATTCATTGTATATTATTGAGTTTTGTATAGCTTGATATGCTGCTCACTGTACATATACAACGTGTTACGAAAATACCCCCGAATATGGTAGATAGGGACCATCAAACTGAACAACTTTTACTATGGGGCCAACTCTGAAATCCGGAAAAAAACTGCTTTTCCATACAAAAAAATTAATAACGAAAATATGAAAATGTATGAAAGAGCTGACTTTTTTTCGCGATTTTAGAGTTGGTCCTATAGTAAAAGTTGTTCATTTTGATACCATAAAAATAGTAATAAAAAGTCTAGTAGAAGAACGGGTGGTAGAAAAATATATACGATTCAAAAGTACTTAATAATTAAGTTTATTTGAATAAAGCTATTTTTTTTACTTGACTTTGACCATATTCGGTATTAGGATTTTTTGTAACGTTGAATACATACATACATCATCATGCATCAGCTTCAATTGAATCTGAACTCAATATGTCATGAGTTAAGGTTTAAAATCAATTATCGAAATTGGTCCATTCTGGATATCCTGATGTGCTATTAACCGTACAATTTCATGACAATAAAATCTGCACGTAGCATAACAACATAGCTGTTAATTAATCGATACTATGCATGCATAGCGTATACAGTCACGCTATTTAAGTATTGCACTGTATTGTTTACTTCCTCTTGACAAGAGCAGGAATAACGAAGGAGTCATTCAAAACCTGAGACAGTTATAAATGTACTACTAAACCGTAAGTAATGGCATGAACGTTTACGTGCTGTCATATTACCATAGTGAGCGATTTGACATAAAATACGATTATGCTTGGAGAGAGCAATATAAAATAAACTTTTCAATACAGTTGCTCGAAAACGTGAGCTTACGATGACAGGCCAGCGTGCGGTAAGTTGATTTTACCGCACGCCGTGCGTTTTTGTTTACGGTTTAGTACAGCGTGCGGTAAGTTGATTTTACCGCACGCCCGCGCCGTGCGTTTTTGTTTACGTACGTTTATTTTAATTTCTACTAGCTTCCACCCGCGACTTCGTCCGCGAGGACAGTAGAAAGATATATCGACCAGTTTAAAATGACCTCTTTAATGTATGAAAGCTAGTACTAAGGAGAGTTCAAGCTTTTTCTCTGGTTCCACCCACTTGAATTTAATGAAACAGCTTAGATTTTAAGTTGGACCTTAATCTACTTAACTGTGAAAAGCCCATCAAAATTCTTTAAGCGGTTTTTGTGTACCTAATACGCGCACAAATATTTAGAATTTACAGTTTTATTATATGTATAGATTACAATTTCAGTAGTACCTATAATGTTTTCTCGCAAATGTATTGAAAAACGTAGTATGGCACACGGTTGATAAGGTTTTTTAAAACTCGTGACGATTATAAACCCTCGCCTGCGGCTCGGGCTTATAAAACGTCAACTCATTTTAAAAACCTCCTTACCAACCTTGTATCATAAACTACTATAGACAACTTATGATGGACATGACTAAGAGAAAGCTGAACAGATGGTTTTGATTGACATTTTCCGACCAGTTATAGATTTTTGCTGATAGCAGCCATTTGCGGTTAACATGATTTGCGGCAATTTTATGACTGGTCCAACTATTAATATAATTGAACAAATATATTCCAGAACCGGCCAAATATGGCAACTCTGTATATTATATGGTTTGATCAGTAAAAAAATTGTAGCGCTCATGGCGGAACTTGACAGACTGATCGTACTCACGATCACGTTTGTTTAGCAACGCTCGGTCCAGTCAGGTGTCGAATGGGTGACCGTTAAAGTGGCATTACAATTGAGCGCTTCCGTGCTTCGGTGGGTACGTTAAGCCGTCGGTCTCGGCTGTTGTCGTCTGATAACAATCGTTAAGCCAAGTTAGAGGCCTTCAGGCGGCTTGATAAACTCTAACATCAGAGGTGGCCACTAATCCTCATTCGATAAGAAGAAAAAGTAAAAAAAATTACAAGTCAATGTAATCCATATTTAAATACTTTGAGATTGCCAAAATAATAAACATATTTAGGGGTGAGTCCTGTAGATTAAAAAGTTTCTCTGTTCTGTTGTAAAAAGTTGCCTGTAGTTGTCTATTTTATGTCCAATTCAACCCCTATTTAAAAAAAATAGTTATGAAAACAACTTACCCTAAGTCCGGCATTGTACGCCGGACCACCAGGCGTGACCCTCGATATGAAGATGCCATCATCGTCACCGATGTACGGCGTAGACCCGCGACCGCCGGCTATGCTCAACCCTAAACCGCCTGCCGCCCGCGCGATGCGCACTTCTATACATCGCTGGTCGTTTACCACCCGCACTTCACTCTCAGCACGGTCGGACACCGATTCACCTGAGAAATAAAAAAAAGTAAGTTAGGTTGGTTGATCAATATGTCTTTTAAGATATATTAAGATATACAGGGTGTAAAAAGACTTGTGTTAAAAAAGCATTCAAACAGTACCACGCAACGTAACACGCGGAACAGACCGCGCCTGCGAGTGCGTGCTACACAGCCGCGTGCGGCTGAGTTGAAAGTTAGCGTTTGTGTGCATGGTCATGAGATACATTGAGTGAGGAAGTTTTAAAACTTTTAAAGTGATTGTTTGTAATGAAATACTTAACATTTTTATAACGTTTTTTTGCACAAAATTTTGAAAATAACGTATAAAATTATTTAAAAAAAATCTTGATTTTTTTTTACTTTGATTTGATTTTCCAGGTATAGTTTAAAAGAGAAAAATGATCCTGATGATGGGCGGAATGCGTGGACTTTGGCTTCGTTGAGGTTCTTTTTACACCCTTTATTAAGATATTTAATAGGTTACTCCAAAACACATCGGAATACCTAACCTAAAGAAAAAATCATGTCTTACTAAACCATTCACTGCACTGATAGGTGATGTGATTAAGTGAAGATACTAAGTATAGATTACTAGTCCATAAAATACTAAATAGTAACTGTTAGTCTAAACATTATCTACATAATTGAAATTGTTTTGAATAAGCCTTACAGTCTTACTTGAATATGATTATTATGAGTTCAGAGTCTAGACTATTTTCATTACAATAAAGCTATTCTTATAGGTGTTAATAGTTGCTAAGGCTTGTGTTTGAGTATTTATTTACTAACATTGTCTTCTTAGTCACATTCTTGACAACTGCTTTGACATCTTCATAGCTAGACAAAAATAATGTCATCTTAGGCATTATTACGTTTTTATATTATTCATGGCTTGAAAAGCTGATCGGTTAATAACATGTATCGGGGGAAGGCTAAACAAGATACAATGAGCCATAAATTAAAATGGTAAACTTAAGATTTAAACCCCGTTGTTAAACCGGTCTCTACAGACTCGATTTAACTGTTTTATTTAAACAATCGCATAATAGAGCACCGAGTAATTGTGTACGAGCATTATTAAATGCTTTAGAATGTTCTCAATAAAATGAATAAAAAGTAAAAGGATTTTTTCAAATAAAGTACTTATACAGAATGTCCCAGAAAATACGGTCCAGCCGAAGTGTCCATATGAACAATCTTACCATAGGGACCCATATCGCGATATTTTTTGAGATATCTGTATGTTGAATGTGTATATTTCATAGTAAAACTACATATAATAAACATGTGCGTGACCTCTCGTCGCGGTATTAAGAAAGGGTAGCCACAGAAGTATACTAAATCTTATTCGACATGGCACACAAAGTTGTCACGCTTGCCCGCCTGGTATTCTTGGCATCAAATGTTCTGGTAAAGCGTATTTTATTCTGAATGACATTTATAAGAAAAAAACAAAATTCAGAACATTTATTTTCTAGCCAGGAATGGCGTAAAATAGCATATCATGTCAAATGTAATATTAGTAGTAAACTTTATGCGTTAAAAAGTGACTGAATTTCATAGTATTTTTTATTCGCTTCATCAATACACAAAAAGATTTGTTTAGGTTATGTAATATGAACTTCCTACTGAAATGACATAATGAATTAAAGATATCGTAGCGATAAGATATCAATTTGATTGATAGACTTACATTAAATTTTGCAAATTCCATTTATTGACAATTCCATACATGACATGTCCTGTTAATAACGCAGACACGCTTATAATGCATTTTGTGGATCTTATTAGAAGGTGGTGATGGTGGAAATAGAACCTATTTGTTACGTATGCAATAGTATGCATGCAACCTACATAAATATGTTACTTACTTACAGACGTTGTTCTATTATGTGATTGATTGATTGTAGCCAGTGCATTGTTTCGGAACATTGGTCATTTGCGCAACAACCGTACGTCATCGCTAACCAAGTCTAAGGCCACAAACTAGGTGTAACCTTGTGGTTCTACAAGTACTCACTTGAAGTTAAGAAAACATAACACGTATCTATAAGGAGGTGTGAAATGAGTATGGTATGTTAAGTGGATTGGTGTTATAGAAAACATTTAATCATTCTCGTATTTCAAAGGAAGGAAAATAGGGATTACTGCAATTAGTGCGCGCACTTATTCCCATGAGAAAATTAAGCCTATTGGAGGTATGCAGACCGTTAAAGAGCCCGTAATTAACGCAGTTGCTGCTACAATTTTAATGAAGACAGAACATGTAGAGCTGGATAGCGAATTACACAAGGTCCTCATCTAAACGGCGTGGGCGAGGGCTCAAAGTGCCGGCATTGACAATTACTGACCCTGTGACCACATATGAACAATGATGCTACGATGCAGTAATGCACATTACATTAACAAGGTCAAATACAACGTACTTGTGACACCGAACTATCACGAGTGCGAAACGACATTGTCACGATCTAACGTGATAGAGTAACATTCGTGAAATAAAAGACACCTTTTGACTTTCTCGAACATGTAACCTAAGTAATAGATTATTTCACAATCTATATACTTCGTAACTTGATAGCTCGTGATATTCCCCACAATAAATTTAGAAACTGTATGGAGCTTGTCGATCAAAGATCAAAGCTATGGCATCGATGGAACGAAATAATGGCTGTGGCGAAGGAGATATATAATAAACAATCAACATGGCGACATTAATTAATGATGCGTTTCTATTTCGAATGCAACTGGATTTCTCTTCTCTAATCAACAAAGCAAACAGTGGAGTATTGAATAACAAATGATCGTGTGGCTGCATGGTGCTTTCGCACGACAATCAACATGTCAGTTGGATGAATGGGCTGGTGTGAGATCATGATCCAGAACGGCACCGGTTGGTCCTGTACGTACAATGGGCAATCAGATGCAATACTTTCACCCCCGGGTAACCTTAATAGAATAACAACGTAGGTAACTATTGTAGCTCAGAGTCGTGATAGTTTACACTGGGCGTGACTTTAATAGTAGTCTTATTTTATCTTAAAAAGCTATTTTAAAGGAATGATATTGTTGTACTTCCATTACTATTGTAACGGACAGGTGAAATCGGATCAGTTCAGATATTTACAGAATACATTGAAAAGTTATCGCCTTTGCACCAAGATTACCAGTGTATAACAAAGATAAAATTGCAGACTGTATATGGGTCAAAACGATCTAGGCAATTTATCTAATAAGGGAAATGTAACAGTAGCAAAGTATGAAATTACTGTGGAGTAAAAGCTGGGAGGCGGTCCGTTAAAGTTGAATTAAGGGGGGCAATCAGAATTAATGACGGCCGACGATGTTTAATGGGTGTAAATGTTAGCACCGCTACACTACCCGTAGAGTGCGCTCGCGCGGCCTCGAGACCGTTTCGCCCGTAAATCTACAAAACATACGGTTCCATACATTACATCGACAAAACACGTGCGTAATGTAGGCCATCGTTACTGAAATATTTATGCTTGGGTACCAATGTCAGAAGAATTATCAATCATAGTAATATTATTCATTAGATACAAGTGCCGACCTTATGCGCATCTTTCCACCTCTGACTTTTAATTAACTTTCGTATTCTTCATTTATTAAAATCGACACTTAAACGTTAAGTATGGAATGTTCGTGATGCAAATGTCGTAACTTTTTACCTGATGTACCGACCGACTGATGATTAAATTACAACGATAACACGAGTTCAAATGTTTATCGTAGTATGTAACCTACACATTCAAGGTGATTTATTTCTAAACGATGACATAATTGCTATGTTTAAATTTGACATAAACGACCCTACGAGTACCTGCACCTTCAAAAGTTGTATAATGCTTCACCTTCTATCGATGATACTGCGCAGTTGAGAAACAAGCAAAAGTATATTCATCTGACATAAGGGGAAGGCTACAATAAGTGTAATAAGTTCATAAAACATCTTTGAATGTAGCTTCAATAGCTTTCAGTTATTAAAAAGTAAACGTGAACTGTCAACATTATTTGACAGAATTAACGATAAAAAGTTAACTACATACAAAAAAAACTTTATCTTTTGTGTTTTGTGATTCAGTGGGCAGTTGTCACAAAAATATTATAAGAAAAAAATAGAGCTATTACAAGACAGCCAGTAGCGCTCTCTAACACAAAGAGAAAAGGAGTAACTTAAAACTCCTCCATTCCATCAAATCTATTTCAGACTTGACTGGAAACAATAAAAATGCCTTTGTAAAATAAAACAAGAGCTAACGTAAACAGAAGTGCCGTCGGTCGTGTATCGATGACCTTACCCGGTGTTTGGAACAAACATGTAAGCGATGACCGCATACTAACTTACATATTTAACTGCTACTGCTTTGCGACGTAAGTGTTCATTCCGAAACACATTTAAAAATATTATGTATCTATTGAACAGAAGTACCTACCTGTCTATAAAGATTATTACTTTATGTTCATATTATTAGACGCTTAGCCACAGAACACAGACTTCGGACACCACTATGCTATATAAAGATATGATTGATGATAATATAACTTAAAATTTTGTTCAAGTTAAATTCTGTGTTTATAAGATTTAACATTTAATTTAATACATTCCATTCATTATTTTTGCAGCTGTTTGTGCGTTTTGTGGTTTATGACATCGTGAATTCTTGACTAAAAGAAAATAAAACCGTGATTGACATGCATGTTTTGAAAACTACCTATGAGTTTCCTATACTTTAATGACAATTTTCTAAAAAAAAAAATCGTTCTTTTACTTGGTTCTGTTTGCTCTTCTTATAGGTCACAGTATTATAAAGAATAACTTGGGATTTTATACAATAAAAACGATTATATCAGAAAGCTGAATAAACATGAACCTTTTGAATAGATATTTGAAATAATGTTTATATGAATACCATTTACAGTAAGTAAACCCATCAAATAATATTGACGCAATTTTGTATCCGTGTATAGTGCGCAAGATTCGCACAAAAACCTTGTTGGTTGCGCTCTGATGACACAAATCACCTGGCAAAGTTCACATCGAGCTTTTGCATTACCAGTAAAGAAACATTTTAATTAGAGTAAACCGTGTTTTTGCTATAATTTTATCTCGTCCAATCTAAAGTATAAAAAAAACTGGCCAAGGGCGAGTCGGACTCGCGCACGAAGGGTTCCGTACCAAAAACGGCAAAAAAATACGTTTGTTTTATGGGAGCCCCCTTTAAATATTAATTTTATTCTGTTTTTAGTATTTGTTGTTATAGCGGTAATAAAAATACATCATCTGTGAAAATTTCAACTTTCTAGCTAGCATGGTTCATGAGATACAGCCTGGTGACAGACAGACAGACAGACAGACAGACGGACAGCGGAGTCTTAGTAATAGGGTCCCGTTTTTACTCTTTGGGTACGGAACTCTAAAAATGAATTAAACAAATGACGATGTTTTTATTACGCACCAAAGACGGTATGTTTCAAATTGAAAGTATGATTAGGCAACTAAATTGAGTTATTGCTTTCAACAAATTCAATATTTGTAATGAATGTAATTTCCTCAAGATGCAATCAGAACTGACGTCTCAATTGTTGACAATCATTGCAGATCACGATATCCGTTCCATAACAACTTCCTATGGTAATTGACTTCAAACAATTTATCTTCTGACTGAAATTATCGAACGTACAACGTGTAATTAAGTAACTTTTTACTAGCTACTTAATCATCCGTAGGTTTCAGTTGATCACATTCTTATTACATAAGTAATTACTCGTAACGTAAATAATTGCAATTTTAAACTCTGACATTTTTCAGTAGAGAATTTGCTACTAATACCACATAATTATATAATAGTATGAAACGTTAAAGAAACTATTATACATTCTGTGCTAATACTTTAAATACCTATACCTAATAGGCTTCCTGCATATTATACATAACATAGCGCCTTAGCGCAGATGACCTGCAATCAATGTGATGCATATGACAAACTAACACGACAAGAGAGTAGCTACTTAATATACTTAATTTTACTAGCAATAAAATTGCTTAATCACGACGGAAATTATACGTTACTAAACGCACTTTGCATATAAATAAATAAATAATTTTAAACCCTATAAAATGTCATAATGCGATACAGCAAATGAATAGTAAAAGGTCACATAAAATGTAAGTGCAATAATTACACAAATAAATAGGGGAATTAACTTACGCTTTTTCCTTCTCAATACACCCATTTCCTGGTTTTACTCCCTTCTATCTACTTCTCGATCAGATTCAGAACTTTACGAAAACCGAACTAATTTCACCGTCTCTCGAGTGCCTAACGTACGATAGTATCTGGATAATATCGAGCGTCAATCAACATGAAGCACAAGCCGGCATCACCCTAACGCATTCCAAACAGGTCATTGTCTCACTGGATGAGACCACGCAGATTGTATAAACATAATAAAATGTTCAATCACGGAGTTTTACTTCGTACAATCAAAACAAACAAGTGAGCACTTTGTAAAGTTTGGAGTCGCGTGCGTGCGCGCTGCCCGGGGCGCAAGCGGTGACGGAATGTGCGCGCAACCCGCAAGATGCGGAGCCTCGGAGCTCGGAGGCTGTGGCGCCGGCGCCCGCGCACCCGCGACCTCTCCTCTCGGTATAAAAATAGAAAGTTTCAACCTGGCGCATACCAACTCCTTTTATTTTTACCCTCGCGTTACACCCATTATCTGCATCAACAAATCGCATATAAACCATATTCTACCGTTACGAGAACACTTTCGCCTGTTTGATCGGAATTAAGAGTTTAAGATAATATGTATTACATTAGACATTCGCTGCATCATTAAAAAAATATTCTTATCACTAAATGATATCACAATTTAAAATATGCATTTAAATTCGTATTCTTACCAAGTATATTTCATTTCCCTTTTTATTTTTATATGAATCGTCTTGTATTTAAAATAAATTCTAGTGAAGAAATTACTAAGATGTACAATTCATCTTAACGAAACCTAATTTAAATGCACTAAGTGCGCTTGGACATATAATAATTTTAACGATGTACTTACTATACTATTAAATTAGAGAAAATTAGAAACTGCATAGGACTATCTGGCACCAACTTTCAGTATAAAGTGGACTATTAAGCAGGACCTGCGGAGTTTCAGCTTTCGAATTGCAGTCCGACTGTGATCTACATACTGCAACGGTCACAGTCGCAAAGTGTGCAGGGTGTCGTTAATAATATGCAAGGATGCCAATTAGATACGGCACGCAACGTCAAACTGGTGGATATGAACGGGAGACCCACATACACACATGAAACTTGATCTCAAAATGCTAAATTAGCATAAGATACTAAACATAATTCAATAATAATACAAGTAACAGCACTAGGACGTCAATTTTGAATTCTATGCCTGGGGCGCTCTTCTTCCGTAGGTGGAAAAGATACTAAAACTGCAGCATAAACAAAATTTATATCTGAATTTTATTAACGTTTACAGTTAAGTCTGAGCTTGTATTGATACAACTTCCTTAAATAAATCGATAATCGTGTGAATTTAGATCTTTAGCACTGTGGTAACATTTTCCATGATCACGGACACTCTTGGTACACGAGCAAGATAGAGGTGTAAATCATTATAAATTAGCTATCGCGTTCGCAGGGTATCATGTGTCGACGCGCTTCAATAGCTCATTTCACAGGTTCACTTTCGAGAGGTTCGCCCACAGCACGGATATAACCGCAGATCACAGCTTCCTGCGCTCGGCTGATTGTCTATTAACATGGTGGCTGCGGTCAGGCTGGCGGCTCTCACGCCAGAATAAGAGAAACTCGATGTACGCCCTAGGACTATTACGCCAAGATTGATTTAGACAGATGGAATGAATTAGGGACGGCTAGACCGACACAAAGGCGAGCTAATGGCGAATCTATTCAGATTGCTTGTCTGAGATAAGCCCAGAGTGAAACTGATATATAATGCGCACGCGAGATAGCATCTCTGGACCAAAAGGGTCTGAATGCGAATGTCGGAGAAATGGCACCGCTCTAACAATGTTTTAATCAGCAGGTTCATAAGGCCAGAACATAATAACAAGGACTTTCACAAAAGGCATGAATATTCCATAATGATTGATAGATAACACAAAAGAAAAACGTGAGTACAGTACCAAAAATAATTACAGTATAGAGAAAGGTGTTTTTGTTGGTAACGTTGGTAATAGCATCTTCTAAATTCCAATCTATGACATTAATTTATCGCGTTTCGAAAGTAAAACCTAGTAATTTACGCTCATGTTCATGACTGACAGACCCCTAAAGTTATAAAAGCGTTTTAGTTGAATTACTCAATCATAGTCTGCTATGAGCAATGAGGCATTGCATTTTGAAACGATAATTCCATTTTGATTGTTTTACGTTTCCAAATGCTGGGTCTGAGTATTCTTTCTCGTATGTTAGTTAAATGGTGTGAACGTACTCATTCAACCCACAGTACGAGATGTTATTTTGAGCATAGCTAAGTTCACTAGTGTCAATCGTGCTCGTCTCCTTTTCTATCGGGCATCGGTGCACGAACTGCGGCGCACGCGCAACCCTACCGTGCTCCATGCACTATCCACCTAGCAACGAAAGCTCATCCGTTATTTGTTATCCGTTCGGGTTAAATAACCTCCCATGAATATTGCTCTCGTTGGACTTTCTATCTGATACCGCGAATTATACAACGTAAATGAAGTAGATTATTATTTGCCCGCCTTTTGTTACTTAGCTTTTATTGTGGCCGCTTATATAAGTTTGTATCAAAATAAACTAACAAATAAAGAACGTGAAGGTTGAGAGATAACTTTCAAATGCCGTAGTTGCACATGTCCATAAAATAGGTTTGGCCATAGAAATAGAATGTCAAAGAACAACAAAGTCAATAAACAGGTGATCAATACATTTTATATGAGATACGTAAAATATGACTTAGATTCATAAAATATGACTATATTATGGCAAAGGAAATTAATAAACTATGTTCCATACTATTTTCTTTGTCGATAAACGATTAAATGGAGCGAAATTTGGTTTTAGAGAAATGTGCGGCAATATCTTATTTACCTTTGAAAAGTGTGATTACTTGGATTGTTTCTTTTAGTCACATCACAATTACTTAGAGTACAAGACACCATGGCTCCACGATACCTTTATTTTAAATTCTAATTTAGATTAATAAATATTTTAAACAAACTGTGATTGCACATTTGCTAAGCGGGACGCTAGGGGCTCTTACTGTAAAAAATGTTGGCACATGTCACTTGATCCTTTGTCTCTTTTTTACATAGACCGTGTCCGTATGATGTTAACTTCTCTTTTCCACGCTTTGTTGGTCTTCTTGAGCGCAGCGAAAATCTTTCTATGTCTATGGGTTTGGCAGTTCGGTTGCATTGCATATTTCTATAAACGACAATAAAGGTTTAACTGTGGTTAAGTTTCTTATTCAAACAAAATATTGAACATCGTTTTACTATGTCGTTATACGTACGATAAAATAATGTTAACTATATTGGTTTAAAAAATATTATTTTAATCTTGGCACCAGTTTTTTAGAAACAAGGATAAGGACAGTGTCTTTCTAAAAACAAAGTATGTTATTTTGTCATCGACCTCCAAACTAAAGAGAAACCAGTCTTTATGTTAGGTATGCACATACCAAAATGGTGAATTCAGAATTATCAACGGATGAAAACATAACGGAGTTTGCAAATCAAATGGAGTGTTATTGATATTTTATTTTAGATATGACTCAAACATTTTTTTTAAAGTAGATTTGCAGAAAAAAATGTAAGTCTTTTCGAGAAAGTGTGTTGCTTGCTACTTCAAAACTTGCATGGAATTTATGAATAAAGTGGTTAGTATGTGAATGTAAGAACTATACTTTTCATACTTTAACATAACAAATAATCGAGACAGTAATCTTGGGAAACTTGTCGTTAAAAGAATAAGCTTAAACGAAAACAAAACTGGTAATTAACGAGTGATTATCATCATGTATGATTGAAACATAGAGGCATAGAAAATAAACTCAATTTAACACTTCCTTTACTCTTACTTGCTTTGAAGGTGAACTCCATCATAGCGCACATAACACCTCTCACTGCAGATTTAGTGATAGCCATTTCAGCACAAATTAAAAAAAGTTTCTATATCATAAAATTCAATGAAAAATCAAAAGAAGTTTTTATCCAAAGTATGTGTATGATGTGATAGAGGCTCGCTAATAACTGGCCATGAGTGAGGTGAGATTGGCGAGGTTCATTAGAGCGCACCAGTAAACGCGGGGACAGTGCCTGCATCAGCTATTGTTGTCCCTCCCCAGGGGTTGGAGTCTCGGCCTATTTACGCACACACGCGTGCACGTACACTCCGTGTACGGACACGCGATGAAAACTCTATCGAGGGTCAACGATGGAGGTGAAAATATACAGCTGTTGATGTATTAAAATCGAAGTTTCGATGAAGGTTATAAGGTTTTCGATTTTGATGCTCCCATACTGTCAGAAATGGATATCAGATAATGACGAATAAACCGAAGCATGTTGACATAAGACATTATTTTTTTATCAATTCGTCTATCTAATAAGTAATAAGAAAATCATGGGAATTAGCATAATATTTCTAAGAACAAACCTGAAAGCTTCCTATTTAAAACCCCTTCTGAAATATACCATTCTGTACTTAAATTGCTAAATGAAATAGTAAGGCCCGAGCCAATTCCAACGTAATTCTTTTGACAATGACTACAAAGCATGCTTGAGAGCGTTTGTAAATTAACTTGCGTATTCGGATGAAAATATAATAATATTTTGACACCACGAACAAAAGAAGAAGTTTTTATAACGTTCTATTTATATGAGCCTATTAAATTTTGTGATGAGTTTGTGACAAATTTTCGTGTTCCCTCAAAGTTATTGTCGACGAAATGAAATAATGTATATGTTCAATGAAACGAGCATAGTGGCAAATAGCAAATATAATTCTGAAAGTTTTTTTATAGCAAATATAATGCTGAAAATTATCCGGCTTAAATTATAAGACTAATGGTATGTACTGCAGATATGCATTAGATATTATATGACGTGCTAACGACTGGAAGTTTCTATTTAAATCAACTTTCCCATAAGGTGAATTTCTCCCTCGGCTCTAATTGCAGTAGTGCAGCAATTTGTTATTAAATTAAGATTTTCACATTTGTCACTGATAACTTTTAAGCCCACATTCTTTAAGTCTAGACAGGAAGCTCCATTAAAAGGCTTGATTAAATAAACTCAATTAAAAGTTAAGTCAATAAAATTAAGTCAGATTCAAAATTCCAGAAGCAACTCATAACGTACCGTATCCATGCACAATGGGTCTCTCGTTGCTGATGCGAACTCGTCTCAAGCTCGATCTCGATGGCAAAGTGCTGTGACCGGAGCTCGACGAAGTTCTATACGTGTCATAATTCGCAGGTGTCCGCGGCAGGGTCGCATACATATACCCCGGTGTGTCTTGGTAAATCGGTCTGTATTGTGGCTCTTCCATAATAACGGGGACGTATTGTTGGCGTACCACGTATCTCGGAGGTTCACCATAATCGAAATATGTGTTGTTCCTATCGCCATATGTAGTTTGGTTATATCTTGCTTGTTCGTTAGGGTTTAGAGTAGGCAAGCTCTGAGCCGGATATCCGTACTGAATCGGTCTTCTTCCGTATTTTTCATGAATATCAAAGGGCGTATTGTGGGGTATAGCAGTGAAACGATCCGAAGCAAATATTTCGCTTACTGGTAAACCGGTGCTGTTTATACTAGCGTTACTTCCGACACTTCGATTACTTCTGTTGCTACTTCTCGTGCTGTCTCGAACTAGAGGACCGTCTCCTCGGACACTTAACTTCAATTGCAGCCTCTTATCTCTCATTTTTTCACTTATAAAAAAATTGTTCTCAGTTTCAAGTCACAGATAAAATTTTAGTCTATAAATTCACAGGCTAAACAATCTTTCACCCACTGCCACTATATCGACATAACACTTTGACATTCAAAAGCGGAAATTAGAAACTCTATGTGCATAATAACAAATTAATTACAACTTATGCCGCTTATTATTCAACCAAGTAATGTATCACGAAAGAAAGTGACTGTTACAACGCTCTTTATATACTTTGAGTAATGGACGATGATGTGTAAGTAAATGACCACAAGCTTGGGAACAAGACGCTGTCTGAGTTAATTGAGCTACAAAATAGTTTCGTCTCCGACACGACTTTTAGACAAAGGTTCTGTCAATCGCCATCGTACGAGACAACATGAATAGGGACAAGAAAAAAAATATGACGAGAGAAAACTTTTAAATAAACGTTGATTAGCTTTAGACAGTTACGTTATAGGCAGATTGAACATATTTTAAAGAGGATCCTCATATTAAAAATTTGATAACATTACATTAGGTACTATTCAACTTTTTAATTGCGATAAAACTAAACTGAATAAATATTGAAGAATAAGAAGCAATTACTATAGAAATACCGATGTAGTAAGCTAATGTTGAGGATAAGGAAAACAATAGAAGTATAAAGATGATAATTGGCCCAGTTGCGAAGTAAATATCTGTGAAGCACGCGATGTTACAGACATAAATAATGCAGATTTTCAAAATAACGTCCACGATTGATCAAACTTGTGTAGTAACAGCCAAATTAGAAACTAAGGATAAATAAACGGCATAACAAACACTTTAAAAATTATTACAAGCTCACAGAATGTGTTAAGTATAACCACTGCACATCACTTCCAGTAACTGTGAAATACTAACAGACTCAGTGGAATCATTATTATTAAGAACGATAAGATAATGTCGCCAGTTCATTAACATTATTCATTTATCGATAACAAATAACAAGTAAGTTGTTTCCCTAAGGACTACAGTCAGACGCATTCAACCGCAGGTCTTAACATTGTATATTAATCGCTATTGTTTATGTCGAATTCGTATTCCTTCCACGAAAGGAGGTTCTTGAAGAAAATTCACCTTGGCATAAAGTTACGTGTGGTTGTACAAAAACTAGGCCAAGGTCACGATTCTTATAAACATTTGATGTCGCTTTTAGATAACATTTGGTTTTTTAAAAGAAAAAGAATTTAGTTTAGAATTGTACAAATTACACGTAAATATTCAGTCTACTCACTCAACTAAATCTTTTACAAAATGTAAATCAATACAATCCTATCCGAATCTTATCCTAATACGTCGACGTCAAATTAGCTAATCTATTTTTATAGAGGAAGTACTAAAAAGTAAATAAATAAGAGTATCATTATATTCGACAAGACATGACTAATCGCGTTACAATTTCGAAAAGTTGGGTTGTACGTAAAAAACCATTGAAAAACAAAATACTACAGAAGTAGATAGATACGTTACTCGATAATACGCTCAAGGAATGATTTGATGATAGCACGGGTCTATCCAAGAATTTTATCGCATATCAGATGAACATTAAACAATTCGTCAAGGAATGCGACATACAATCTGCTAGGATATTGCTTTAAAATTAAACTAGGTACGACTAACTCTTATATTTGTATATTTAGGGATTTGACCAGTCGTGTGTCGTGTGAGTAAACTATGACAAATTTTGTGGTTTCAGCAACGGTAAAAGAAATCTTTCTGAAGAATTGGGTGGAAAAGCATAAAGGAATGCTAACTGAAGCTATAAACAATTAAGTAATGCTACATTGTGTGGTAAAATCACCGAGAAAGTAGGTACTGGTCTAAGCGTAAGGTATCCAACGTATCATTTAAGGGTAAACGGAGCAAATCCATACTACCATAAAAGTCGACAATGATATCGAACACATGTTTCAGGATGTCTACTATGAAACGTTCATCCGTAACTTCG
This sequence comes from Agriphila geniculea, assembly GCA_943789525.1. Taxonomy (NCBI): domain Eukaryota; kingdom Metazoa; phylum Arthropoda; class Insecta; order Lepidoptera; family Crambidae; genus Agriphila; species Agriphila geniculea. Next base: position 12,441,408 of record OX038880.1, read on the forward strand.
GGCCCGTCCGTAACCCGAACGAAGTACGCGACTCGTAGCTACCACGAACTATTTTCGGATTCGTAGGTTTAGTACGGACGCATAGACAAGTTACGCGAACGGATGATTGAAAAAGGTTTTTTATTATGTCTTCACAAAAAAACCGGAAATGACACTAATAATTAAAATTATTTGTATTTAAACAGTTTTGATTCAATAAATTACAGTAATGATTAGCGGAATGCTGCGTATGTTATTAAAACTGCCAATTTTTAACAAAGAGATCTTGTTATTACACTTTAACGCGCCATGACAGCCCGGGCTCTTAGTCTGTGGCAAAGTGGCCCCCGACAGGTGATAAACCAACCTAATCAAGAATGTCACGTTTCCACTAATAACATTTTGATGTTATGGGGATATTTCCTGTTGCAGCATTATACACCTAACCTATTTTGCTGATTTTGTTTATTTACGTTTTATGTGAATACATTTCTAAAGTGGTTCGCCGCAACTTTCGGAGTTATTTTTTGCTTTTGTTCAAATGAAGTTATAATTTCAAGTGTTTCCTACGACTCGCACCGAATTTAAGTGTTCTAAATCAATTATGAGCAATACTTAGTAAATAAGTGATAAGTGTTTGCTATATTTCATCTGATAATGGTAAACTCAAAAAAGGGACATTTAACCATGTGTTCCTCATTAGCACTCCTTTGGATTTAGTGAGAATCGGTTCACTTCACTCTCATGTAAGTAAATTGACTATATTATTCTTGTCTGTATTCTATGTACCTACTGTCTTTTATGTAACTTTAAACGTTGTGTTCTCCACCGCCGGCACCACCCACTGCAGAGCAAATTGAAATGCTCCTATCTTTTCTCCAAGAGCATCAAGATCTTGCCAGAGGTCACCTCAGGGATGTCTCGGGACGAGCTCGCACAAGTGAGCTCTGGCAAGATCTTGCAAACAACCTGAATGCCTGCGGTGGTACGGTGAAAACCGTGGAACCAGTAGCAGAGGGTAATAATTGAATAATAATAATCCTTTATTTAACAGAATGTAACTTAATAACATTTAAAAGACAGTTTCTATTAGGTAGATTTTAAATGCCCCCGTCAAAACAAGATCACAAAAATTTCGGTACGACTTTCCATTAGTTGACGTGGAATTTAAGGGTGGGAGGGGTGGTAGGGGGGAGGGGGGGTCCTCCCTAATCCCCCCTTAAAATTTGGGAGTGCGGAAATGCATACTTTTTTTAAATGAATTTTTAATGTTGCAAAAAAAGGAATGATAACAGCCAAATTACTGTTATTTTTCAGCAATTAAAGGAGGGGAGGGGGAGGAGAAGGGAAACAAGTTGAAACAACTCCCTCCTCCAATCCCCATCTGCCGGCGACGCGTAGTTTTCGAGAAATAAATTTTTGTGTAAACATAACCTCAAAACAAAAAATATGGAAATTAAGCAGGGGAGGCTAAAAAGAGGTGGGGAGAGGGGAGGGGACGTACGTACAAAATTTCGCACTTAATAAAAGTCGTTTCTGGCGCTTCGCCGGCCGCTGCCGCGGCACGCTCGCTTCGCTCGCTCGGCTTGCGCGCTGGGTTCATGTACACCTAACATGCTCGTCGCTGCGCTCCTCGCACCTATCACGTGACCTGCGGTCTTTGGTCACCATCGCAACAATTTAGCAGTGCTACCAACAGAGTGCGCCGCCATTAAACGTCAAAAATGACGACACTGGCCTAAAATTAGACATTTTAACCTAGAAAATCTAAATTTTTAGAAAATTTTTTCTCGTGTCCTATTTGTTTCCGCACCTTAATATTTCGTATTCGTGTTCTAAATTATGAGTTCTTTACACAAAAAAAATATGAACTCTAAACTCCACGTCAACTAAAGGAAAGACGAGCCAAAATTTCTAACATAAGGCAATTAAAATTAGTAACTTGGGTCCCGTTATATTTTTTTTCCTGTTTTTAGGTCTGGGCAGATCGGAAATATCTAGTAAAGAGAGCTACCAGCGCTGCCAGACAATCTGCCACTGCTACCGGTAGTGGTGGGCCATCAACTGCCCCTCCCATTTCCAAGATTGACCGAAGGATAATTTCCATAATGGTTGAAGGATTTGGGAGTCAGCAAATGCATTTTATCCTGTAAGTATTTAACACAATTTTATAAGTTTTAAGTCTTAGACAGAACGGCAGAATTTGTGACTAATATTAAAATAATGATTTTTTATGACAGTATCACAGTAATAATATGTTTTTTTTCTCTAAAAGGAATTCTACGTTCGAAATCCTTTTAACCCTGTTATTTACAACAATATAAAACCTGATAAAGAATTTTGTTTGTCTGCCTATGTTTATTATATTCCCTAAGACGTTCTGATTGTACAAACCAAAACAGTTGATTTAGGTTTAACATAATTTTTTTACTGTAATAGTAATATGCACAGACATAAAACTGCTATTAAATACTGCCCATTTACCTTACCATAGTATTTTATCTGTGTTTCGATTACTATTGGTGTATACCTACATTACCTACCTCTGTCTCATAAAAAAATATTTCTTTTCAGAGCCCCGGGGTCAGCCAGCCAGAAGAACTTTGAGGGCTAGAAGAGAAACGAGGAGCGACTAATAGCCTCAATAGTGACTGAGTTACTGCAGCTGATATTAGCGATTACGGAGTCTACGAGAGAGGTGATACAATTATTACTGTCAAGATAACAATAAACTGACCAATTTAATAGAGAAATTATTATTGTCTTGTTCGTAATCGTGTTCCATATCTTCATCACTGCTGTAATTTAGTCATTATTAAGTATTCACCAATTACCTAGTAAGTTTTTATTTTTCTAGGATAGTTTGTAACATCGTAACTTAATTTTTCTGTAATAGTTTGTTACATATACTTAGTTATTTAGATTTTTTTAATGATTATCTAAGTATTTAAGATGTAACTGGTAAAGAATAATAAAACAATTTCAATAAATTATAATAAAGTTTTTTTATCTGATTTCATTGCATAAGTATCCTTTTTTAGGGTTTCCTACCCAAAGGGTAAAAACGGGACCCTATTACTAAGACTCCGCTGTCCGTCTGTCTGTCCGTTTGTCTGTCTTTCTGTGTCTGTCTGTCTGTCACCAGGCTGTATCTTATGAACCGTGATAGCTAGACAGTTGAAATTTTCACAGATGATGTATTTTTATTGCCGCTATAACAAAAAATACTAAAAATAGAATAAAATAAATATTTAAGGGGGGCTCCCATACCACAAACGTGATTTTTTTGGCGTTTTTTGCTCGATATTAATAACGACAATAGGTAAACAGTTGAAATTCTCACATATGATGTATTTCTGTTGCCGCTGTAACAAAAAATACTAAAAACAGAATAAAATAAATATTTAAGGGGCTGGCATACAACATACGTGATTTTTTCCGTTTTTTTGGTACGGAACCCTTCGTACGCGAGTCCGACTCGCACTTGGCCGGTTTTTTAATAAATCTATTATCTAAGTAATTTTATCAATCAATCAAAACAGTCATACCAAAAAAATCTGTGAAAAGTACAGAGTATTAAATATGTTACAATATAATTATGTATGTGTAGGTATTTATAAAAGTTTTTTCATATATGATGTAGTTAACTTATATTATAATTAAGTACACCTTCTTAGTAGTCAAACAAAACCCAAACTGATATAAAATTGACAATAACACACTTATTTTTGGAATAAAATGTTAATCCGTAACTCTTACGGTAGCACTTGAGTTCTCGTGAGAAGTGAGGTTAAACGCCCGAAAAACTGTATGTCAAAATCGAATTTTCGTGTCGGGTTCGAGCGTTCATAGTAAGCTATCCGTAACAGCAAACGTCAAACTCCGATTACGTTCCGTTGACGGGCCCGTAGTATTTTCGTGGTAAGAAACAGCCCGAAATTACGGAGTTCGTTCGGGTTTCGTGTGTTCATTGTAGACCTCCAGAGTCGCAAGTATAGTACGAAAATCATAACACCATAACAATAAATGACCTTCATTTACTACTGGAACATGAGCGACGTTTCTAGCAACCGTACATAATTAACAACTAATTATCTACTTAGAGAATTACTTAACAAATACTTTAGAATATTGCGCTTTGTAAGAGACCTATTTATTCGATAACACATCATTATCACTTTTCGCACAAAACACAACACTGCATATTTGTCACTAACACAATGCAAATAAAATTAGCCGTGTCCCAAAATGAGCATGGAACGTGGATAGCGTCCGTGCAATACGTTTTCATACTAATCAAATGCGTTCATATCGGTTCTGAGTCAGTGTCTACGTAGATATTTCTACTTGGTCACAGATCATGAATTCTGTTGTAGTACTGTCCGTGTGTATGTAGTGTGTCACGCGACATGAACACTCGATTATTAAATTTCACTAAACAGGGTGATAGAATCATAAGCGAACTCGGCACAGGTGGGTGTAACACTGCGGGGCTTCGCTTCACGCAGCGAAATGGCACGCCGAGCACGGGGAGATAAGCTGATAAGGCGGCGATACCAATATTATATGATGCGGCCATTGTGTGCCGTGAGCCCCGCTATTGCTCAAAATATTTGCACTTCCTGCAGCGCTGATACAGTTTCTTTTATGACGACATGTGGCAACTTATTGACCCATTCAATCCTCCTCTACATATAAATTGACTGCACGTTTTGAGATATGAGATTTTCACTCATTACGTATACGAGAATTTCAGCTGGCTAATATGCCGCTTGCATGAAAGATTCACAGCGTTATTTATAAAAACGCAATTAGCCTTAAGGTGCTTTAATAAAGCAATAGAAACGTGGGAAATTGCATTTTTAATGAGATGTGATTAGATAGTTATGCTAAAGAAAAATATAAACTTCATTATCAAAGTTCAGTCAGAATTGTTGTTGGGTAGCCCTTATTATGTAAGTACTGATGTCATAAACAATAATTTACTTTTTGTAATTAGGTTTAGTTTTTTCGTCGTTATAATTATTTGTGGAGGATTTACTGTCCTTTGTTAATGTTTCAGACTATTCATGTGGCTTAATACTCCAGTAAAAATCGCTCATTGGAACATAACATTATTTTGTCACTTCGCCATTACCAGCTCATGTTTTGGCAAACTAAATGGAGCTTACGAATAATAACGGTTTTCCGCGAGCTTACCAGACAAAACAATACACGAAAGTCACGTAGCAGTGCTCTCATAAAAATACAAATGCAATGGCGCTTTTGTGTGTGGTGACGCGAGAGCGACAGACGGCTTCGGTGGATTCAAGCTCGTGATCGCAAGACGGTCGAGTGTGGTCACGACCGTGTAAAATAATGTCGCAACTGGCGACTATCTCGTAGGCAGAGCGTGCACTACCGGTGTCATCAGGCATTATAACCGGATTCGGCGAGCGCTAAATGCTTTCTAATTCAATAAAACAAAAAAATATTTTATCAAAAAAGCGTTTAAATTAAACTCACCGTCAGGTACGTCTTCCAAGGTTTCGTCGTCATCAGTCTTCTGTTCTTCTGGTTGCTCTCGTTTTTTAATCGCCTGCAAAAAAAATTTTTTTTCAAAATACCGCTACATTACACGGTGAAAAGGAAGTCGGCGACGTGCAATTTAACAAACAGGCGTAAAGTGGCCACTATGACATTTTTGTATCTCGATCTACACGCAGCAGTGCGAGTATGGAAGTCGACATAAATTCAGTGTTAAAACATTTAAGTGAAATGCTATGATCAAGCCACAATACTCAAGCAAGCCGAAACTAAATGCCGGATCTAAATTGAAATCTTCAGTTGAATGTCTGTTATATCTCGCATACGCATCTCACCCGGGCGAGCCATCCTCCTGCCGCTTTCAAGCACCTCATTTTAATAAATACCGATAAGGTGTCGGTAGCTCGGCTGGTGTTTATTGGCGATTTATTTAACACTGCACTGGTATTGAGAAAGCGGCACTTCACTTATCGATTAATCGCGGTACACGGAGCATTGTTGGGAGCGGCACGGTGTAAGGCACTCATTTCTGCGAGCCTCGCGGAGGGTCTACGGCGAACGATGTGGTCGAGGGCCCGCGTGCATCAGCCCGTAACACCCGCTGTATTCCAACAATTATCACGGTTAGGCCGTGGTTGCAAAGATTCAGCGATTTGAGGATTTATTACGTATTTGCACGATATTTTTCCCTCATCCAAATTAATTGCATGAAAAGAGCAAACATGATGTTAAGATCCAATTAAGAAATACTTTTTTTAGATGAGTTATAGCCTCAGAACCCGCTCAGACGGCCACTCTAAGCTAATGTGGTCGCAGGCTGTAGGTGCGATGTGAAACAGTCTCACGACTCTATTGTTTCAGTATTCTCCATCGAACAAGAAATTTCGACGCGGCACCGTCAACTTTTACCCTTTCGCACAAAGCCTCGTACTTGACTAAAGTAACAATTTAGATGCCATTGTGATGAATGGTGCGTGATCGTAATCACTGTTTTTATTTGACTAACTCAAAAATCTCGGTCTTAATCGCCGTATAATAATTGGAATCGGTAGATCAAAACAAACGTAACAGATATTAATAGCATAGATCGTATCTGCCGCGAGAGGGACATGAAATATTATTATAGTAAAGGAAGATCATCTACTTTTGCAGAGATAAAGTCTAGTGTAAACTCAAAACTGTTTCATATTGTTAAGCGATTTACAATACCATGACAGTTGGGCTTTGTAGCGCAAAAGTGAAATATAAGAGGCTCATTGTGTTCAATAGTAAGTACGACAACTAAAAAAAATTACATTTATTTATCGGAAGTAGCTGTCTACTCAAGTCTAGACTCTTTAGAAACAAATGAAGTCTTGAAACTTTTATACGCTGGTTCATTCAACCGACTGCTAAGAAACCTTATGAATGTATAGAAGAAAAACACACGAACAATATGACATGTAGTTTTATACGTAGTAGTTGGGACAATAATGGGATTAACATCTAAATATCGTATTTTCTTACTTTAAGGAAGCTTTTATCCATAAGGGTCTTTGACGACAACATAACCTAAACAAAGATAGATTGTCTATGGTTCCTGGTCCCTAGTGGATGTGTATTAATGTTTAATAACTATTTTCTTTGGAAAAGTAAAGTTCATATTGCTTGTATTAAGTTAGAGCGTATACTAATCCATTAGTTAGATCTTGAGAAATTTATCACGTTCGTTAGATAGAACGAGTCTGATAACGGTCATAGGATATAATCCCGGAAACAAATTGACGTTCGGAGATACGAAGATAGATGTCTGAGAGAGCGGGGGAAAGCTCGTTTTATTTATAAGGACTTGTAGGGTCTTTTTGAAGGTAGTAATTTTAACTTCAGCCGTGAAAGTAACTACAATTATACTTTCTAGAGGAGAACATTATCACCCCTGTTACTGGAATACTAGCTCCATTTTAAGTGAGCATGAATCTTTTACTAAGAAGTCAAATTGCCAAAGGTTATAACATAAAACCTATTAAAATCGTACCTATACAGAATAATCAGAATAATTAATTAAAAATACGAGTCGGCCGCGAACACATCGAGCACAATCTCTTTAAAACTCTTGATTTTGAATGATTCACAAATTTTTTCATTTGACCTTTGAGATTTCGTCTATCTGATTTTTAGAACAATCGTGTTTATGGTACAGTGCCTCGTATAATACATTTACATGGTACGGATTTTAAATAAAGTTGTACTTTGCAGAATTTGTACATTGTTGAACATTTTCGTTATTTAAATCTTGGTTCTTCGGATTAAAGTAGGTTTGCGCAACTTTGAACTTGTTTAAACTTTGGCTTGTATTAAAATTGGCAGATGAAAATATGTTTTTAACAAAGTCTCTAAGCTATTACTTTTATCCTAGTTAGTATAATGCAATAGGTATGTTACAATAATATTATGGTTAATGTGTTTAGTACCATCACATAACAAGTAAAAAGACATAATTTTGGCATGCAAGTAATGTTAGTAAACAATACCTATATTCTAATCACAAAAGATTGCATGATATACACAAAGACGTTTTTAACCGTTGGAACGTTAGTCGGAAAAAGCAGCAGCAAATAATTTACAGAAAATCAACTGGATAAAAAAAACCTTAGGAAATCTGCTTAAAAATTGCTATTTCCGACTAAGGCACGGTCAGAAAGCAATATTGATAGCTCACTCCTATGAAAAAATACCGCTCAGCTAAACTAAATGCTTTAAATGTTCAAGTAACGTTATCTCTAACAGTCTACTATTAATTATTGTTATTGTACTTTCTCTTTTCTCTACAAGGTTTAAGTATTCTGCGTCGCCTCAGTTGACGGCTGCATTTCAGACCCGTAGTTATAAAAAGGTTATGTTTCCGTTTCCCAGCTAACTGCCCTGTGTATGAATAGCTAATAACACCTATCAATCGGCAGCTGTCAGATATCTGCATATAATAACCGGCTTGCAGACTCTAAATGCTTTAGTAATAGTATCAGAGAAACATGAATAGAGCATTTAATCTCCTTCACTCCAAAATTAATTGACGTTGCTGTATGTATGGAGTATGTAGTAGCAATGCAGCTAAATGAACGAAATACAACACACTTATAAACTAAATAAGTAGTAAAACAAACCGCGGTGGCCTTATCACTAAAAAGTTATCTCTTCCAGGCAACCCTAATATGCCACAAAAATATCAAAACCAATTTTGTAAGTTAAGATTTTTATGTTAGCGGTATTTAAATTTAGTAGGAGTAAGCTGCCAGAAAATGTGTGATCCATTTCAGCTCTTTCACTTTAGGCGATTTAGTCGACAAACATTAGCAGATCCAGATCAGATGCCACGCGGCTCATTTAGTAGTGCCAAAAACACAGTAATGAAGGCATTTGCTGCATATGCGCTACGGCTTGCTGTCAGCAAGAAAGATAAGTCAACAACCGAGAAAGATGGAAAAAGAACAAAGTTGCGCTGTTAAGAAATGTCGTTTCTAAGGCCCGTATTTATAAACCGCTCTCAACGTTAGCTATCTTGAGATCATACCCCGAGATGCTGTTCGAGATGCAGTGGCGGTCACATAATTAAAGACAACAGTCGATTTTCATACAAACGAGGTAAAGGCCATTGGGCATATTTGACCTGCTCGATGAAAGTTAGCGTACAGAAACCAAACCAGTTTTAAATTGAAGAATTCAATCCCCCTTTTCAAATTATGTATTTTTTTTTATGTACCGACCGGCAGAAAAAAGTTATTTTACAGTATGTGTGGGAGTATAATAATATGTATGATGTGATTAAACTTTTGTTAATAAAACAGAAGTTTTTACTTTCAGCATTGTGAATTGTGTACAAGCATAGTAAACCTTTGTATTGTCTTTATTTATTTATTTTATTTTATTTATTATAGAAATGATATGATATAATGATAAAAATGAAACATGGCCTGCAAGAATGCGACCCATATCACTGAGTAGCAGATATATTTATCTACATATCTAGCCCTATTTCGTTTGTGTACGCCATAGGTCAAACGTCCGAACAAAATGCCCATTGACCTTTGAAGCCTTGGTGCACCGCCAAGGATTGACCAAGCTGATGATGATGGCTATCCAGAGAGTGAATGGACGAGATTCAGATCGCTATACACACCTGACTGATCTGATCAGCATTCTAAGAGATAAAAGGATATGTCTACGCCGCGACGCGATGGTCAAGCGATGAGTCTGCTGAACTGTCAATTTCACTCCATTCAATGATCTGTGGACGTCGTGCGCCCCTCTCGCAATCCCTTCTTTAAAACGTCAATTTTTGTATAGAACTTTCGCGTTCCAACGAATATTTTTCGAAATGGTAAAAAAACTTTATCTTGCTTACATTCTCACAATTCTCATATTTATTCTGCCTTTGACCCAAACATTATTGTAAAAATTTAATATACTTTTATTCAAATCCAAATCTTTCTTTTCTCTTGTCCGCAACGGACAGGATATGTTTATAAAAAACCGCGAAATTAGCATAAAATGTATGGAAATCTTGAAACTGAAAACTCTGATTCCGAAAATCAACTGGTGTCTTTAATTATGTGACTGCCACGGTGTATGAAGAGCACCTCAAGTATGAGCTCACGATAGCTCTCAACGTGTGGTTTAAGTGACTGAAAATGATACTGGCATGTAAATTCCCTGCTCACAGATGTGGGTCAACCCTAGATCGCGTAATGTGAAAGCGCTGTTTGAAGCGAGCAGCACCTGCGCAATGAGATCGCGCGCGCGCCCCGCGTCGATCTGGTTGACGCGTTTGTTCTTCAAGTGGTGCGGCGTATCGCGCCGGTGCAGCCGGAGGCCGCTGGTGACACCCGTAACGCCGCGTTCCTCCACCGTGTTGCGCCACGCCACGCGCCTCGAATCCCGCTACACCACCACCGTATAGCGTTAATGGATATATTACACGGTTCAACCAAACTGATTTACAGTACGAGGCAAATATCTTGAAATCGGGTGGGGATTGCGCGGAACGCGTATTTTGGGCATTCGTAGCGGTGAGGGGCGCGGGCGGCGGGAGAGGGGCGCGCGCTATTGGTCGCTCACAAGAGCATATGCGCGAACTTATCCTCACTACGTCGAAAAAATTTGAAGATACATGCCTCGTATTGGACTTTGGTTGAAATTCGCAGTATGATAATATTGTTGAGCAATAACATTGAATGATTCACTTGTATGTTTACATGATTCAATTTGATTGCTTGATCCAAAATGAAAGGCAGATGGGAACCGTGTAATATCGCCACAACCCATAGTACGATTTGTCGTCACTATTTGACGTACATCTCACAAGCAGCCTGTATGAGTCAACTGGAACCACTCAACTTGCGGCTTTGTATCGTATGCTGCGATCGTTTAGGGATCGAAATTTCACTAATTATATTTTTCCGTTTGGATCGTGACTTCTTGTCGTTAGCTGACTAAATAGTCTATTTTCTGTCGATGTAAGCTTACGACAAATCGGATTGGACGACTTATTTTTCCATCACGATACAGTTAAAGCTCTTCTAATGGATATCTTTCCAAAGATGAAATAAGACATTCACAAATATTTTATCAAAATTAACTCTTGAATTTATATGGCGAACGTCAAATAGCGATAGCAAATTGTACTTATATTACTTACAATCTACTTGTGCTCAATTCTCAAACTAGTTAAACTCTAATGCTTTTCGATAGATTTGAGCCTAACATAATTATGTAAACTACGATTACGAGACAGACTTCGTAAGATATTAGCGATAAAAAATCTAGAATATCTGGAAACCAAATACCCAGTGATTTCCAATTGGTCTCGTATCTATAGTCAAGGTTTGGAAGATGTTGTTAACGTACGCAAATAAAAAAAAACTGCGTTTCAATCTCCACATTACTCAGTTTGCTCATTCCAATTCAATGATTACAATGGATCTCACGGTGGTCTTTAAGAACTTTTTTACAATCACACGTAATAATTTTAAATACATGTTATTGAAAAAAACATTACTGCGTGAATTATATTACAAAAAACTGTGCAGTCAGCAACGAAAGTAGCTGAACACCTTAGTCAAAGCAAATTTTATTTTCAGATTCCTCACAGTTTGAAACAGTTGTTACCACAACTTGTTATGACAAAGTACCAAAGTGTTAAGCTACTTTTGTTGCGGACCGTACATCCCGATTATTGTTATATGAAATCGTTAAGTACCTATTTTCCTACGAGCTTGATATAATAGATTCACACTTATTTAAAGTGATTTTTGGCTTCTAAATGTTTAAAGAATACGCTAGAGGCGCCACTGGGTAAGGAAAGTTTATCTGTCTGTCTATTTCTGATATGTTAAAAATAAACTAAATCTTTGGATGTTGACGTAGAAGTGCTTATGCGTCGTAAGTACGTAATTATGCGTCTTTTTTGACGGCAGCATTGACAATGGGGATGGCAACGCTAAGCTAATTGTAGATGTCGCTGTGTCCACTTGTTCCCAAGACAGTATAGACGTTCAGAACAAATCTATAGGAAAAAATGAAAAAAGGTATTTATTTTGTGGTATTCTTTTGCCGAAAAGGAACCATTGACCCAAAATAGATATAAAAGACTATTAAGGCGAGGTGGTAGTGAAAGTGGCGCCGCCACTACATTTATTTTTATTACTCGTAAACCAAGTCAATATTTAAAAAAAGCTCAAGTAATAATGTCTTAAATTGTCTCTAATATTTTTTGAATAACTCTTCAACAGTTTTCATTCTTTCTGTAAGTTTTAAAATCCATTTTAGCTCAAAGTGGCCACTTTTGGCAATTATGGATTTTAAAACTTACAGAATGAATGATAACTGTTGAAGAGTTATTCAAAAAATATTAGAGACAATTTAAGAGATTATTACTTGAGCTTTTTTAAAATATTGACTTGGTTTACGAGTAATAAAAATAAATGTAGTGGCGGCGCCACTTTCACTACCACCTCGCCTTAAGGAGTTTTTATTCTCGCAGATTTTTTTTCACTTTTTCTTAATATTCAGATTTTTTGGAAATGGGGTTGGCAACGCAAAGCTAATTGTAGATGTCGCTGGGTACGCTTGTTCCTAAGACAGTAGACGTTCAGAACAAAATGTATGGGAAAATAGGTATTTATTTTGCGGTATTTTGGTAACGAAGAAGACCCATTGACCCAAAATGGATATAAAAGAATATTCTACATTGCAAATGCCGGAATTTAAAGCCAAATTAAGACGTTTTTATTCTTACAGAATTTATCATTTTTTTATATTTCCAGATTTTTCGGAAATATGCAAGTGCCAACATTTTTAAAGCCTATTACACAAAATTTAATCATTTTAAAGCTAAAAAAACGATTTTGTTAAGTAAAAATCCTTTGTTTTCATAGTTCTCGTGGAACAAGCGTACGCAGCGCCATTTTGACAGTTGCCTTCCCCATTTGTAAGTGCCAACATTTTTACAGCTTATTATAAAGAGTTTATTCATTTTTAAGCTATAAAACGATTTTTAAAAAAGCCTTTTGTTTTGACAGTTCTCGTGAAACAATCGTGCTTAGCCCCACTTTGACAGTTGCCTTCCCCATTCAACAGAAATATCACTTCCTTATTTTTAAATTAATATTAGTTAGTAGATTTAGTTCCCAATTTAAAACTACTATGCAATTTTAAAAATATATTCAGAAGCATCTATAGGTTAACGATACTACTCAATCAATATTTTTAGTGTAAGAGAATTGGACTTCATTAACCCTATTTTACACATTTTTTTTCAAAAGCGATGATATTTAATCTATCAATATTAAGGAAAATTTTAAGTAGCCAAATCGATCGCTAGTCCATTAAAACGCATGAAGCTACACCTGTATCAATTTGGTATCAAAAATTTAATGCAAGATAATGGTATGCAATGTTGTACGTAGTTCGTATCACGAAAGATGACCACAAATGGCACCCATTTTCGCATCATAACTCATGAAGAAAAGTCTTAAGACAAAATAATATTTCTAAATATCTATAAGAATATTAAATATTATTTTGTCTTAAGTCTTTTCTTCATAAGTTATGATGCGAAGATGGGCGCCATTTGTGGTCATCTTTCGTGACACAACTATACATGAATAGAATAAACAAACAATGCGTTTCAATGGATCAGCGGCCTTAGGTATATTAGTACCGATAATTTCAATACATATCAGCCGGGCCCATTTATTCCCAAACATTTTAGCAGTCTTACCTCCAACTCATCAGAGTCCTCGTTATCTTCATGTTCACCTTCCGACGACTCTCTGTCTGCAGCTGTGTGGGTGTCACTTTCTTCTTCTCTTACCATTTCGTGTGGCGCTGGCGTTATTTGGATCGGCTACATGAAAAAGAATTACTGTTCATTTGTTTTATCTTACGAATGCGATTCGGCTATGAATGTTGTTAGGTGTACATTTACGTCTATAAATATGTAAACAGCTTAGAACTTTGCCACTCTTAGTCTATTATTTTTTTGAACAGACATCAATGATATATGACAACTACAGTGATGTGACAAAGTTCTTAACTGTAAACATATTTTTAGACGTGACTGTTATGCACACTATTTTAGTGTGCATTACACGAGAGCGTGCAGATGCACACTAAAACAATGTGCATGTGCACGCCTCACAACATTAATAGCCGAATTGGTTCGGCTATTAATGTTGTGTGTGAGGCGTGCACGTGAGATAAGACAACTGTAAGTATTTACTATAAGTAATATTATAAAGAAGCAAGAAGTCTTACTTTAATTGACATTGCACTCTATACTCTGATTCTTTAAGTTGAACATTTTTAGACGAAATTCGAGATATTGGTGTTGGTTGACTCGATGTTCATTGTACAAGTAAATATTATAAATGACTTGTAGTGAATAATCAATTAAAACAGCTCAAAAGTGGCGATGACTTAACATACATTTAAATCTCCAAAAATCATTGAACGGAAGTAAGACAAAAGGACGCAGCCCACTTGATCATTGTTATCAAAAGATAAGGTTACAATTTTATCTAACATTTCATCACCCAGTTTGCTAGCCGTGCTACAAATTTATCACGTTGGAATAAAAAAAGGATTTAGTATGCAATACTAACTTTAAGGATCTTGAACTACTGTTAGCATCGCATATTTGTCACTCACACATTTTTTCTATCATAGTTCTTCGCATTAGTATGTTTGTACTGATACTCATTATTTTGTCAAAAACATCACAGGCTTATTTCATAAAAATAACTAATAGCAGCCATTTGCAAAACTATTCAGACGCTAATATGGCACTCTATGAACGATTGCAAAATACATTGTTGCAATCCAGTTTTTGTCACAAATATGTCACAGAAACCAATTTCTGTCTAAATTCCCCTTTTTTTCTTTTTTTAGGAGCTTATAGGACCCCCTGAATAACAATCTCCTTATTAAATATATTTTTATTGTCCGTGGTACCCTATGTCAAATATTTCAATCCTACTAATATTATAAATGTGAAAGTTTGTGGGTTTGGATGTTTGTTCCTCAATCACGCAAAAACTACGGAACGGATTTGGTTGAAATTTGGCACACAGGTAGTTGATAGCCTGGATTAAAACATAGGATACTTTTTATCCCGATATTTCTACGGGAACTGGAACCACGCGGGTGAAACCGCGGGCGGCCGCTAGTCTGACATAAAAATGATTAGGGGTACCACGGGCCAAATGATTTTCCCATGGTACCATTCGTGGCCCTTGGGTGTTCCACGGGCTAACATATTTGCTTGTGGTACCCCAAGGGGAACTTAGATTGGAAGACCACGGGCAAGTAAAGTTGAAACTAATATGAATTTGCGTTTGATGGTGATCATTTCTTGATGGTAGCTATTCTTCTTCTTCTTATCGAATGAGGATTAGTGGCCACCTCTGGTGTTAGAGTTCATCAAGCCGCCTGTAAGGCCTCTAACTTGGCTTAACGACTGTTATCAGATGACAAAATCCGGGACCGACGGTTTAACGTGCCCTCCGAAGCACGGAAGCGCTCAGTTGTAATGCCACTTTAACGGTCACCCATCCGACACCTGACCGGACCAAGCGTTGCTTAACAATGTGATCGAGTACGATCAGTCTGTCAAGTTCCGCCATGAGCGCTTCATGGTTGCTATTATAGTTATAGTAATAATAGTTGCTATTAAAAATACTGCTTTGTCAAAACATACCACAATAGTCTCCACTGCAGTGATTATAGGTTCTGGCGGCGACAGTGGTAGTCCATTTGTCGTCGGCGGAGGTTCCTGCTGTACGTTAGCGCCCTCTGCCGAGCGGCCGAGTAACTTGTGCGCTTTCGCCTTCAACTCCCTTGGATGTGGTGTATTCTGGCGCACGAACGGTGTCTGAAACGTATACCTTGTTAGCGTATCTATTTGTGAATAAAGTATACTCGGCTACTCAATATAGAAGTTTGAAAATTTTGATTTAAAAACAAGCTCATGCACTCGGTAATCATATTTAAAAAGGAAAGCATGAAAATAATTTAAAGCATTCGAAGAAAATAATAATTTAATTCAGACTGTTTACTACAAGTTACTTCTTAGGAAAAATAAATAGGAAATTAATAAGCGATTAAGTAAAGATAGTTCTCTTGAGAATGTTAATACCAAAGAGAAAGAGTAAATAAATATTGGTTAGAATCTAATAACCTTCATATTCATAAGTTATTGGGCAGTAAATTTTTAATACAAAGCAGTTTCTATAGGACTACAGTTTATCGAAATAAAAAAATGGTCGAATCTAATAGTGTGTACCTAGTACAGTCAATGTAAAAGTGCATCAAATGTGAAATTTTATGAAAAGTTGTAAAGGCACGTTCGTCGCGTCCGTGAGGCCACTAAAAATATAATAATTGCCATTTAACCTACACTCATCATTTAATAAATGAGGCGTGGAATATATGAATCACAGGATATGATATCACAAGCAGCTTCTCGCCCGCGACAGAACGACGTCTTTGATACTAGCTAATCTGTTAAGTGCAGTTCAAATAAGGTGCGGTGCCAAGAGGTGATATGTGTTCTTAAAAATTATGCAATATGTCATTCGGGAGGCACTCCCGCGCAAGTCAGGTTGATGTGATGTTCAACAAGCAATTATTATGTATTGGGTATGGATTATAATATTTATCATTTATTAAGTTGTGTTTACTTGGAGCTATTTTTCGGAAACGTGATATAGGTATGTGTGACAAAATGCTTTACTTAAACTTCAAAAAGAAATCACTAATCTAATAACTTTAATCTACAATCAGCGAAATAAAAATATTTTCTAGTAAAATTTTATAATAGGAGAGGTTTATTAGCGGGCACTCATTCGGAGTGCATTCACAATACATTTGTTTTTTTTTCAGTTTGATGGCAGATGAATGAAGTTCGTTGGAAAATTTAACTGTTGAAAATACCGCGACAAAAATATGCGCACTTCAGGAGATTATTTTTACTACAGTTGTGTTTCGTGTGCCACGATTGTCGTAAGATTTTATCAACAACTTTACGTCATTGCAGATAAAATGTCGGAATAATAATTATGAACATATTCAGACGTAAAGCTTACATTGCAGGTACTTTCCGCTCTTAACCTGCCAGTTGGGAAGTATTTAGGTAATTGTTGCGGCAGGAAAATTTCTTATTACATCCTGACGCAGCAGGAAATGTTGCGTATCGAGGTAATAATGATTAAAACTTTCTCCGGTATAACCTGAACTTTTTACTTTTATAATAAAAAGAGGAAGTGTTATCAAGTATCCTTAAAACATTTGTATTTTTGTGATTGCACTCCAAAAGGAGGTTGGCCGCGTACCTCCGCGAGGTTATTAATAGAAGAGGACATTCTCTGAAGAGAGGTCCTGCGCTGTGTGGTGACCAGCTTGCGGACCACGTTAATAGGCCGCCGGAGCCCTAACATCGACTGTGCGACGATGAAGGGCTCGGAACACGTCTCGTCCTCATTTTCCTCCTGAATCGATGTCACCTTGAAACCAAACATTCGTTTTCCAGGACCCAATTTTCTTTTACAGTGACAGTGTGTAAGGCTGTTTATTTTTTATTTAAAAATGTATTTGCTCCCAATTTTTTATTGATAACTTATAAGCTGGACTGTATACATAAAATTATTATGTTAATTAAATAAAAATAATTATAAAAAACTGAAAATAATCTCGAAATTTATGATTGATCCGCTGCTTAGGGAACTATTGAAAGAATTATTATTTACAACTAGTCTAAGAAATGCTATGTATACGTTTTTGAGGATAAAACCATTTATTATTATTTAAACTTTAAAATAAAAGTAATATGCATAGTAGTATATTGTAATTAAAATGATCCCTGAGAAACTCTTTTTTTATTATAGCCTATAGTTATATCGCATATTGCTATTGCTATTGCACTTTGTACAAATTATCAGATTAATACCTACGTTCGACTGCCTGCTAATAACTGGGGTGCCAAGTCGAGTGGGAGTATTCTGCTGAGAACTCATACTATTGGTCACTTTTCGAGCAATTTCTGCGATTGAGTCTACTATACATTTGTTTCTGCATCCATACATACTATACGGTTTTGCTGGTTGATATTTCTTTTGTTAACCTAAGTTTTGAGAATAACTCTGCTTCAGAAGAAATCATTATTTATGTTTTCTACCACTTCATTGATCATACGTAACATAATTATAATGGTTGAATATAATAAGGATCATTTGAAATTGTATTTTCTCACTTATGCTTTGAAATGTTATCAGTATCACTTCATTTGAAAAAGTTTCCACATTTACGTGGCGCTCTGGTGAACAGTGGGGAAAAGAATTTCAATACTTACTTCCCGCACACTTCCTACTTCCCGCACTGGTAATTTTACATGGCCACACAAACCAATATAAAAAAATGCATTTTACTAAGACAATTTTATTTCCTCGTATTTCTAGAGAAAATCACTATATACAAGCCTTGTACGGGAAACTATTTACATTGCCTCGACATCCTCGATAATGTAAATGCCAACTTCCCGTTGTCGGCGGTAAAGAAATGTATCAGTATTCTAACTCGGCCCTGTCCTTGAAAAAACTACCTAGAGCCGCGCGGTACATCAACACGCGATAGGGCAGTATTTTATTTTCATCTAAGTACTTTCGTATCTTTCTGGTTTTGTGAGTGTACGTAATATTTTAGAATCCATATTATAGGGTCTACCTTCGCCGAGAAATCAATTTCTAAGTAATAAAATACCTAGGTTAACAAAACTAACGGTGAAAACAGAAAACTAAAAAAGCTAAATAGGTAGGTACCTACTTATTAAAGGGAGAAACAAATTAGTTTCAAATCCTTCTGGTCATAGTTAGTTGGTAATACCTAATAATTTTTCACCTTCACCTTCACTTCGCCAACACAATCACCTTGGGACCAACAGTCCCAAGGTGGTATCGGGTTCATCGTCCACAAGTCCCTTGTCAACAACGTGATTACCATCGGAAGTGTGTCGATCAGGGTGGCGTTCCTTATACTCAGAATATCCAAACGGTATTCGTTGAATGTCATACAGGTTTACGCACCGACCTCGACGCACCAAGATGACGAAGTGGAGGCTATGTATGAGGAGATCTCTATAGCCATGCATAGCTACAAAACCCACTACACCGTTGTGATGGGGGACTTTAATGCAAAGTTGGGGAAACGATGCGGTGATGAGCTGAGAGTGGGGCTATTTGGAGTTGGGCAACGGAATAACAGAGGCCAGATGCTAGCCGACTTTATGGAGAAGGAGAACCTCTTTATGATGAACTCATTCTTCAGAAAGCCGGAAAGCCGGAAGTGGACTTGGGTCAGTCCGGACGGTACAGTCAAAAATGAAATTGATTTTATCATGTCGACGAAAAAGCAAATATTCAATGATGTCACTGTGATCAACGCCGTTAAGACGGGGAGCGATCACCGATTGGTACGTGGCACATTGAATATCAACATAAAGCTGGAAAGATCTCGATTGATAAAATCAACACTCCGACCATTGCCGGCCCATATTCAAAACCCCGAGAGCTTTCAACTCGAACTCCAAAACCGTTTCGAAGCCCTTGAGAACAGCATAGATGTGGACGATTTAAACAATATGTTGGTGGATACTGTCCGTACGGTAGGGTCCAACTTCTTCAAGACCCGCCGTCCCAAACTAAAGAAACTCTCCGACCACACACTCCTACTCATGGATCAGAGACGTGAAATGAGGCTCCAGAGTTCAGTAGATGCTAATCGTTATCGGCAGCTTAATAGACAGATATCTAAGTCTTTGACGAGCGACCTTCGCCAATTTAATACGAATCGTATTAAAGAGGCAATCGAGCGGAACAAAGGCTCCAAAGTGTTCGCGAGAGATCTGTCTATTGGGCAAAGCCAGATGACGAAGCTGAAAACTGACGACGGACGCATCATCTCAGCGAAGCCTGAAATCCTGAGGGAGATCGAGAGTTTCTATGGGCAGTTATATTCCACGCAGACACCCGTTGAAAGCAAGGCTCAAGACCCCAGAGCCAAGCTTACCCGACACTATACCCAAGATATCCCGGACGTCAGCATGTACGAGATTAGTATGGCTCTCAAACAGCTGAAAAACAACAAGGCGGCGGGCGACGACGGAATCACTACAGAACTTCTGAGAGCGGGCGGTAAGCCGATACTTTAAGTCATCCAGAAGCTTTTCAATTCCGTCATCGTCGAGGGCAGAACGCCGAAGACGTGGAACATAAGTGAGGTGATTTTGTTCTTTAAAAAGGGTGACAAGTCCCTCTTAAAGAACTATAGACCCATCTCGCTTCTGAGTCATGTCTATAAGCTGTTTTCGAGAGTCCTTACGAACCGTCTCGCTCGCAAGTTCGACGACTTCCAACCTCCCGAACAAGCCGGGTTCCGAAAAGGCTTTAGCACCATAGACCACATCCATACGCTGCGGCAGGTCATACAGAAGACCGAGGAGTATAATCTGCCACTTTGCTTGGCGTTCGTGGATTATGAGAAAGCCTTTGATTCGATTGAAACCTGGGCGGTGCTGCAGTCTCTCCAAAGGTGCCAAGTGGACTACAGGTATATCGAGGTGTTGAGGTATTTATACAAAAATGCCACCATGTCGGTCCGAGTACAGAACCAGAGAACAAATCCTATCCAACTGCAGCGAGGTGTGAGACAGGGAGATGTTATTTCTCCGAAACTGTTCACAGCTGCGTTGGAGGATATCTTTAAACTCTTAGACTGGAAAGGACTCGGCATCAACATTAATGGCCAATACCTAACATACCTTCGTTTTGCCGATGATATAGTTCTTATGGCTGAGACCTTGGAGGACCTGAACACAATGCTCGAAGATCTCCGTAGTGCTTCCCAAAGAGTGGGTCTTAAAATGAACATGGATAAGACGAATATCATGTCGAATGCCCATGTTGTGCCCGCTCCAGTTCATGTTGGGAACACTACACTTGAAGTTGTTGACCATTATGTATACCTAGGACAGGCAGTCCAGTTAGGTAGGTCCAACTTTGAGAAGGAGATCTCTCGTCGAATCCAACTCGGATGGGCAGCATTCGGGAAGCTCCGAAAAATCTTCGTGTCCGATTTGCCTCAGTGTCTCAAGACGAAAGTCTTTGACCAGTGTGTGTTGCCAGTGATGACTTACGGCAGTGAAACGTGGTCGCTAACTATGGGTCTGATAAGGAGGCTCAAGGTCACCCAGCGTGCAATGGAGAGAGCCATGCTCGGCGTTTCCCTGCGTGATCGAATCAGAAATGAAGAGATCCGCAGGCGAACTAAAGTAACCGACATCGCTCGAAGGATTGCTCAGCTAAAGTGGCAGTGGGCTGGACACATAGCGAGAAGAACCGATGGCCGTTGGGGCGGAAAGGTTCTTGAATGGCGACCGCGCACCGGACGACGCTCCGTGGGTAGGCCCCCGACAAGATGGACCGACGATCTGGTAAAGGTTGCTGGAAGCCACTGGATGCGGGAAGCGCAGGACCGATCGTCGTGGAAATCCTTGGGGGAGGCCTATACCCAGCAGTGGGTGTCGTGCGGCTGATATGATGATGATGACCTAATAATTTTATCTTAATCTTATTTTTTGGATTTTCCGGGTATTTAAAAATGTTATGTCTGGATTACTTAGTTAATTTATTATATTTAATAATAAAAACAGCACAATCTGCACTTTGGCATAGTAATTACTTGTAATTCAATTAATAGTACGTAAATCTTTCGTTCGTCACTGCGGCGCATTTGCGACTGTAGGTATGGCTCGCATTTCGACCGTTTCTACTAAGTCAGAATACTGATATATTGCCGTGGTAATGTACTATTGTTTCTAAAGTCGTAATGTGTTGTAGTATTGCAATAAAATAGTGAGGTGTGTCTAGCTAGAGTAAGTATGGTAGAGAAAATTTCCTTTATCAATATAACTATGATTTATATCTGGGAGCATTTACTTATCTGGGAGATAGAACATAAGATACGATGTGAGCTTACTCAAACATATTAATGCTAAAATAAATATGAAAGTTTTACAAATATTCAGATAAGGTATTAAAAATTGAGAACCTATTTAAAATAATAGGGAAATTGTAGTTGATTATTCAAGTATTGTAGTACCCTGTTTATTTATTATTTAGCGTGAATTTTAATATAATATTCATTTTTATAATGACAAACCTGCCATAACATGCAGTAAAATAAAACATAAAAATAAAAGCAAACATATTTATTGCAAAAATAAAATATAGATAATAATAAACCACCATAAGCAACCTTATCGCTAATAAATAATTATTTTAATACTTATGTTTGTACATCATCACAACCTTTCAATGTTACATTTTAACTTAGACAGATCATTTTTAATTGCATTAAATATAAGAAGCATGCTAAAGTATCAAAAATACGAATAAAAATACGATATAATTATTCTAATGCTACAAGTATTGTACTCAAAGTTAAATATGCTGATTGCATTGAGAACCTATTGCGTATATTTCTGAACCAAGCTCGAGTGTTTCTGCGCCCGCGCCTAACAGTGTTGCCAATATTGTGGAAGCACAAAGGAGTTTCGTAGTGGAAAAGCTTGCGAGCTTGTTTGAAACTACCGGTGGAAACGCGTGAATACTGCCATCTAGCGGGGGATATGCTACAACACCATATGCTCACCTCTCTCGTTTCCGGGACGTCTTCTGTGAACTTGACAGAGTGCGTTCGTGACGCTTCCTTCTCTTCCCAGTCCTCATTATCGGATTCTCGGTCTCGGCTGGATTCTGACAAAATTAACTTTATTAGTAAAAACACTTTAATGAGCTCGACTATTCACTTTTTAAAGGTATACGCCTTGGTTTTTTTAACACTTTAAAATCTAGGTCAATTAAGATGCCTTTTGGAAAATGCATTTCGATTTTCGACCTTATAGGAATTTGTGTTTCAATGTAGTCTTTATTTGACGTGAAACTAGCGATATTGATGAAATCTACAATAGTAATAAAACATAAATTATGAAGTTTGAGTACTAAAATCAAATTTGTTGTAAATCTACTTCTCTCATACAAACTTGAAATTGATATTCCGTGCACTGTGTCCGACATTACAACTTTGATCTCTTTATAAAAATGAGACAAAAATACTGACGATGTTATTACAAAAGATTTTTAAACACCTTTTTAACTTAGACACAGTTTAAATGTGATGCTGTCACATTTAAACAGTGTCTAAGTTAAACAGGTGTTTAAAAATCTTTTGTAACAACATCGTGAATATCTATTCTAAGCTACACTCTCTAGTCCAGTTTATCGATAATGTAGATACTTAAAAAATGTATGGACAATCACAAATCACAACACAAAAGCGGTTTGGACGATACAGGACGATAATGACATAAATACACAGGACTGAACACAATCTTACAATCACCTTACATTTAATGAAGCTGTGATGTTTTATAGCTACGTGTTCTAAATTTGTACAAAGACGCATAAAAGATATGCAGAAAAAGATAATCGATTGAGTAAAGTATACCTTTGTTGAAAATGTGCTTTTGAAATATAGCAAGTATGTACATTTGAAAAGCGAAGGTTCATAATATTCACGACAAATGTTTTTATGGCACACGACACACCGTCGGTCGGTCGGCCGTACAGCAATGAATTTTTGGTATATTTTTGTGCCTAAAAACTAGGGCTGTACGTTTTTATTTTTTAAATATTCGTTATAGATTTGAAAATATTGGCACTTGTTTGTTTTATATGAAATCAATAAAATGCAAATATTTCAAAATATATTATAGATATTTAAAAAATCAAAACGTACAGCCCTAGTTTTTAAGCATTTCAAAAACATACCAAAAATTAATTGCTGCAGGTTAAGGTTTAGAGGGTGGGAAACGTTATCACCGTTTGTATGGAGACCGTTTGCTTGACAATCCTCTTAATATTAGCTTGGATTTATTTTATTACAAGATTCTTCAATTTAGTGCTTAATACAAATATTTTAATAGACAAAAGATGAATAGAAGTAGATATCTATGGTTAATTTAGCAGCTTATATTGAAAACAATAGAACCTTCACTTTCCTTTCGTAAATATACATATCCGAGAACCTTACCTCTTACATTATCTAGCTCTTGCGACTGTGAAAGATATCTGTGACCCCGCAACCAGTTGCCACTGCCGACCTCTGACGTGTGATCCAGCTCTATTTGTGTGTAATAAGTGTCAAAAGTGGCATTTAGTATTTACACGGCAAAAACAAAACAATAAGCACGGCAACCATTTACATAGAAGTTTAGAGCAAAATTATAACGTAAGTATTCGTACGATACGATTCCGAGGTTGAGATGATGAATAATCAAACAGCAGTTTATTTGTAATTACTATTTAATTTTACGCAGTTATAGTTGTCAAGATATGACAGGCCCGTTTTGACAGCTGTCATCTTAAGGTTAAACATTAGCGCGTGTCTCGCTATTGTAGGCATAACGTAGTTTCCCAGGATTTTAGCTTTTACACAATATATTATAGCGTGTCTCGACAACTAACAATAATTGTTCACTATGAATTATGTTATCAAAGCAAAATTATCTCATTAAATGCAATATGTTTGTAGTTTTTGGTGAAAACAACTTTAGTGTGTAAAGTCTGTTCATCCTTACTTGTCTTATTTAGTAAACAGTTTTTGACAGTTGTCATACGTTTTTTAAACTTAAATCGTTATTTAAAAATATGTTAGTAAGTTTATGAAATTATTGTTAATTTATTAACAATTTATTTCGTAATCTATGTGTGGAAAACCATTTGTTTTATTTTATAAATGATTATTTCAATAAAGAGTTGGGTGAAGATTGTTTACCATATAAGACAAGTAAGGATGGAGACTTTACACAATTTACTATAATCACGGTAAATCGATTCTAAATTATATGAAGTTTTAATCGATTTGTGTTTATTTTTATTTTCAGACTTAAGATCTAGGAAAGTGATAGATTCAACGGAACACAAGAAAATCGTATTTTCGTAGTTTTCACTTTTTATAGAAAAAGAGCTGAAATGGACGATTTAATTATCATTTTCACCTGTTTTAAAATTTATTTAATTATTAAATCTATTATCAATATTATCGTCTCTGTGAAAAATACATCTTTATCATTTTATTAAATTATTTTGTACGTTTTACATGGAATCGAAAAAAAAAACAGTAAAAATCTGTGATGTGATTAGTTACGGCACTATTTAAAAACTAAAACGTTTAAAAACTAAAGTTATGAGATCGTTACCTGTTTTTGATACGTTTCGTAGCATAGCAATACAAAATTACATTATATTTTGGAAATTACGTTTTAAAGATTTGCATTCATTATTGACAGCTGTTACGGGTTTATTATATCTCAGCGACTATAACTTTATAAACTTAATTATTTAGAAAGTAAATACTTTTTTCACGAATAAAAGCATTATTCATGTCTATGATCTAATCACAATCTTTTATAATATTGTCTATGATAATGTCTTTCTCATTTTTTATTTATTGTAAATGGTCACCTCTCAACAACAGCAAAATGAAATAAAAGCACAAAAAGCATACAACTCTAATACCATGATCTCGCTTAACAATATTTAGAAAAAAAAGGTAATGTTAACGACTTTCAGCAAATCTATTACGAGGTTTTCAAGAGGTATTTAATTTCATACATTTTCCTGATTACGAATTGGGAAGCCATCAATCAAATGTATATTGTCATCATTATGGAAAATTTATTTGATGAAAGTCGTCAAAATAAGCGCGTATTCATGTAGGAAGCTGGCAGCCGGCACCGGCTACCAGCGCTTATCGTCGCCGCCCGGTCCGTGCTGATAGTCGGCGCCGATCCGCACTGGTAGTCGGCACCTGCACTCGATAGCGAGGCTCCATACTGTGCGCCCAACGCTGATCGGAGCAGGTCGGCGCTGATTTGGCTTAGTATCGACTGCAGACGTCGACTGCCAGCGCGGACCGGCACCGATAAGCGCTGGCTACCAGCTTTCTACCGTGAATACGCACTAGGGGTAAAATATTAATGAACTCTTATATTTGAAAAATGCATAAAATATCTAGATAAGTTGTGCACAAAATGCTTTGAGTATATTCAAAATGTTATGGTTATAAACAGACTTTTACATAATAATTAAAATTGGAATTTGAATTTTTAAAGCCTGTAACTGGCATAACTTATTGAGAGATTCAAAACTACAAAAGAGAACAGAATTCAAAAAATCGCAAATGACTCATATTCAGGTAAGTATAAGAAAAAAATTGTAATATAAAAATGTATAGTTTCGACAAAGCAAATAAATACTTACAGCGATTAAAAATCATGTCGGATTAGTCAAGATTTCTATCTGCTCTATAGAAACCTCTCATTGGCTCGAATTAGCATACGCAACGGTACGAAATTGATTTTAACTGGCTATCGGGTACTAGCCAATGACCTGGGACCCAAGTCTGCTATTGGTAACGTCATAATCGTGTTTCAATTGTGTTTGAATTGTAATGCTTTTAGACACAGTTCTTGTTTCTTAAACCCAAAACCGAATCACAATTTTATTGAAACATGATTATGACATTAACTATAGCAGACATGGGTCCCTGGTATTCAGTTTTATAAATATTTGCAATTTTCAATCGCTGTATTCGTCTAACACAATCCACCACAACGACAGAACGCAAACTTGACCAGTATTTGAAGGTTTTTGGTTCGTAACAGAACACTAAAAGCAATCCATGATTCCATGCAATATGTCATACCTGGCTGCTGCGTGTAGCTGAGTTGCGGGAGGAGAAAGCAAGTCAGAACGTTCTCTCCGGTAGTTTCGTCTCTATCCGTTTGGAAGGTGAGAAGAGGTTGCGCTTGATTTTCCGATAACCAAACCGCTTTAAGCTCTAAGTTCACTAAAGTATATGGTAAGTACTGTAACCTGAAATTAGAAAAAGATTTAGTATGTAAATAGAAAAAAAATAGGCTGCATTAATCAGTCAAGGCTGGACAGATCTTGATGTGGCCGCACAAGATCGGAAGTGGAGGTCCCTTCTGAGAGCCCTATGTCCCTAATAAGGGTTAAGAGAACATCATTATCATCATCATCATGTAGATAGATATAGTGGTGGACGGATAATTAGAAACACCAACCGATTTTCATACTAACAATGTAATTTCTAAGCCTTGGTTCTCCGCCAGGGATTGATCGAACTGTTCTGATGATGGCTGTCTAAGGAGTGAATAGAGAGGATTCAGATCGCTATACACACTCAACTGATTTGATCGCATACTTTAAGAGTTGTTGTAAGGATCAGAGTAATTCTCAGAAAGCATCAGGATATCTATACATTTTGATGCTATTTTTGCGGTTTTTAAATTTATCCAAATAGCTCTTAAATGTTGATCAGATGATCAAATCAGTTAGGTTTGTATGGCGATCTGGATAGCCTCAATTCACTTCCGAAGCAGCCATCTTTATATCACAGTTCAACCAATCTTTGCATGAAAATTGACTAGTGTTTCTAAATTATCCGTCCACTACTGTATAATGTCTATTTGACTCTATAATTAGATGGGTATTGTGTTGATAAATGTTGACATAAAAGCCACATACTGCGACTCTACTATTGTATACATGTCATGTCCTTTTCAACTATTTAAGTATAAGAAAATGGTGTGGAGAAAACCAACTTAGCATTCATACCTATATCAAAAACTAATAACATTATTATACTGCAAACACAGACCATTTAAAAACCAAATACACTGCAGAAAGATATATTAGGCATAAGAATATGTATTAGGACTCTTTTCTTTTGGAATAACCTTCAGTAATGCCTTGCATCCTCTAGAAGTCTAGGAGTTTATGATGAGACACTGTTTTATGAAAAAACACAATGTTTTTCTTTCACTTGAGCAGGAATGCATGAAGTCTGATCAAGTGTGCATTAGTCCTAACTACGGAAACGCAGCAGATCAAAATAGAATGAAAGCAGTGATCGAATCCATAAAACTTTTGTTACAAACTCCGCGTAAACAACGTTGATTGGATAAACTTTTGCAAGATGAGTAGGAATTTTAAGATTTACTCCATTTCATTTCGGAATTTCTGGGAATATAATAATGGAAATTGAACTTTTCATTAGTAACAAAATAAATAAACGTATCTGCGATATTCATTTGTTTATCTAAAGGATACCTAGGTATACTCTTCCCTATCAAAAAAATTATTTAACATCAAAAACAGGAAAGAAGTTCATTAAAGAATTCACTAGTGTAGTAAAATCAAAAGATTTATTTTATTTTTGGCTTACGGTGGACTCAAAAATAAAATAAATCTTCTATGTAGGTCATGGTGGAGTTCAACCTTTAAAAGGTGTGCCGAATATTCCAGTCCATTTGCTTATTATAAAATAACATTATTACTGAGAATCCTCTCAGTAATAATGTTATTTTATAATAATTTAGTAAAGCTATCCAGCTTTACTTCGACTGGGATTACAACTAGAATATAATTACATAGAGAAATAATATCATACTTTTTAACAAATGCCCAGATTACTATCCATGGGATGGAGAAGATTGAAAAGGTAGATATTAAACCTAGTTTGGCAACAGACTAGGACTCCTGACATTATTAACAGGTTTAAACAAAAGGTTTGTGTGTGTATGTCATTTATAATTTCAACGTAGACAAAATCCCTCTAGAGCTCGTTATGCTAATATTAACAACAGTAAAAAAGCTTACCGGTTTCCACTAACATCCAGTACATGTAACGATTTACAATTTCCCAGTTCATTAGGCAGTCTTGTTAGTTTGTTGTCCCTTAAACTAAGCACCCCCAGTAACGTCATATTTCCAATTTCTAATGGTATTTCACCCAAAGAGTTTCTATCTACGTTCAGTACTGTCAACTCATTGAGATTTCCTATTGACTTAGGCAGCTCCATTAAAAAATTCTCCGTTAATATAAGCTCTTGTAGATTTGTACACCTGGAAAAGGCCAATACGGGATCATTAGAGTCGTAAATAGCGGAAGATAAACTAACACAGTGGAGATATACGATAAACAACAGTGTGTACCAACCTTCCTACATTATCATTTAACGTATGTAATCTATTTTGGTCCAACTTTAATATAGCTAACTTGCATAAATCTCCGGTACCATTGGGTATCGTTTCCAACATATTTTGTGATAGGTGTAAATCTGTTAGTGAACAGAGTCCCCCGATTTCTTCTGGAAGTTTTTCTAGTTTGTTCTCGCTGACGTCCAGACATGTCAGGGCTTTTAGGTTGCCTATTTCTGGGGGAAGGTACTGCAGTTTGTTGTGATCCAGCCATAACTCTTCTAACGCTGGCAGTTCACCGATAAATCCCGGCTGTAAAGCAATAACGAATCAATGTGGAGCAGTGCAAAACAAAAAATATATTTACTCACTTATGCTCTGAAATGTCATCATTCCATTTAAAAAGGAATGCGGGGCGTTCAACATTTCCGTGGGGGTCTGGTTCATCACTTTCTTAATTTGAAATTCAGTGCGGAAATGAAATTCAAATCGGTAGGACTCATTTTTTTTTTTTTTTATTATAATGGGTTTGCTCTTGACCCTAGTCTAGCCCGAAAGTATAGACGGGGTCTACGATGGAGCGAGCTTGCCCAGAAGGTGCCTATTCACTCTGGCCTTGAAAAGAGTCAGGTTGTATGTGCTCGGAAACACAGACGCCGGCAGGGAATTCCATTCCTTGGCTGTGCGCATTATAAACGATGATGAGTAGCGTTTAGTACGCACAGGAGGTATATCAACCAAGAACGGATGGTAGCCTGCAGTGCGTCTGGATGTCCGATGGAAGAAAGGAGAAGGTGGAATGAGCTCATGCAGCTCTTGAGCACACTCGCCGAAGTACAATCTATAGAAGACCGATAGGCAAGCAACGTTACGGCGGTGAGCCAAGCTGTGAAGCTTAGCTGATACCAGTTTTCCGTCGCCTATTAATCTCTTGGCTCTGCGTTCCACCGAGTCTAGTGCAGCAAGTTGATATTTCGCCGAGCCGTCCCAAAGGTGGCTGCAGTACTCCATGCAAGATCGGACTTGAGCTTTATAAAGGGTTAAAAGCTGCCCAGGCGTAAAGTACCGCTTGACTTTATTTAGGACGCTCAGCTTCTTAGCTGCAGTTTGAGCCTTAGACTCGATAGAGGTGCCGAAGTTAAGGTTAGAAGATAACTCCATGCCAAGAAGCTGGAGAGTGTCGGTTGCTTGGATAGATGTACCTCGGAAAGTAGGAGTTAAGTTGAATGGACTCCTTTTTGCGGTAAACAGACACGCCTGCGTTTTAGAAGCGTTGAAGCTAACAAGATTTTCATCACCCCATTGGGAGACGAGACTTAGCGTCAGGTTCAATCGCTCAACCATGGCCTCTCTCATTATTTTCACCTCATCACCACCGGCTCCCGCGCTGGACAGATACCTCTCCATGACAGTACTGTCGTCTGCATAGCCAACAATGCCCGGTGTTAGCAGGTCATTGATGTGCAGCAGGAAAAGCGTCGCAGAGAGCACCGACCCCTGAGGAACTCCGGCATCAATCGCCATGAGGTCAGACGAGCAGCCATCAATGACTACTCTGATCGACCGTTCACTCAGGAAGTCGGCTACCCAGCTACAAAAGCCAGCGGGGATTCCGTACGCTGGAAGCTTGCTCAGCAAACTTGCGTGCCAAACCCTGTCAAAAGCCTTTGAGATGTCAAGCGAAACAGCAAGTGCTTCGCCGTGTTTCTCAATGGCCTCGCCCCAGCAGTGCGTCACGTACACAAGGAGATCCCCAGTTGATCGTCCCCGGCGAAAGCCATATTGATGATCACTAAGGAGATCGTTATCCTCTAGGTAGGTGAGCAGCTTGCCGTTCAGTACTCTTTCCATAGCCTTACAGAGTATGGAAGTGATGGCGATTGGTCGGTAATTGCTAGGGTCGGCACTATCAGCTAGCATTATTTTTTTAAACTTTATGGGTGCATGACTGCATGGTCACTTAACATGGCCACACGAACCAATTTAAATATCACATTTTTAATAAGAAAATTTTATTTCCACGCATTTCGTGAGTAAAGTATTATACAAACCTTGTACTGGAAGCTACTTGCATTGCATCAAATGATTAAAGCCCTCGTCTGATCCTCGATAATCGCTACCTTCCCGTTCTCGGCTGTAATCTACTATTACAAACTTATTCAAGTATAAGCTACAAGATAAAAATAATCTTACCAACTCCTCAATCTCATTATCGCCCAAATCCAGCCTCTCCAATCTGGTAAGGTTTTTCAGCGACTCGGGCAATGATTTAAGTAGATTTTCTCTCAACTCCAATGACTGCAGTGATATCAAACTGAAATAAACAAGAAAATGATAAGTTAAAACACTGACATATTGAATAGTCTGACATAATTATTTGACGAGACAACTCAACGAGACGGAAACACAATAGAATTGCAATGACGAAGATAAACACATCCCACACCACCCAATGCACTTGTGCAAGGTGAATTATTGTCATAAATGTCATTACCTCGTATAAAAGGCCAAGCGGCGCGATCAAATATAATTCCGTTCTAATATTTATTCTGCAGAATGTAAGCATATTCATAGAAAAATATTCAGTTTTTAATAAGTACTTATATAATTTCTTTCGAACAAAATACAAGTCGTGCTTTTGTCGGGTAAAGTCTTCTCTACTCTTCCCTAACCATTATGTAAGATTGACAACAATCTCCGTTCAACTATTACATCAACAAACTTCTAGTAGACTAGACAGCTACAGACAGGACGTTCACTCTGAGCTTGCCTAATGCAAATTGTAACAAATAGACCATGAAATCGGTGGATCGTTATCGTATCGAATTACGATTGTTACAGAAACTCTGTTTAGCTGATCAAATTGAAGATGAGAATATGTCAGATAAAAGTTTTTATAAAATTGCGTTTGTTTTAGCGGAGTTTTATAGGGTAACTTGACAACAACAAAGTTATTTTAGCGCATCGGGGTCGGGTTTGGGTGCGACCGAAATACCTGTTTATAATAATTTAAAAACAAGTTACACGTCATCAGAGGACAGGCGACGCAAAATTATCCTGTTAGGAATGCTCAATCGAAATTGCATGCAGAAAATCTGGTTTTAATAGTAGTTCTAGTACTAAACTAAAACTTGGTAAACCAGTGTGGTTTGCGTTAGTAACCATATGGAGGTAAATACGAGTTGATAGGCAATTACTTTTGTTAACAATATGCTAGAAAGAAACACGTGTTATTAAAGTCAAACATATTTTACGAGCGAGTATCTATTATCAATAAATTTATTATTTACATAAGCTGGATACTTTTAAATACGATTTTTATTACGCTCTGTACTATAGTTCGTAAAAAGTGTATTATTTCTAACAAAGAATGTGTCCGTTTTATATTATTTTGCGCTTCTTTGGTTTTTATAGGGAAGTTAATATTTTGATGAAAACTGTTTTTGATGAAATCTACACGAGAATAGAAGTGAAAGGGTTTCTTTTGTGAGTTAATGAGCAAGCATGATTCAATATATGCTCAGTGTGTGGTTAAGCTATAGTTTGTAGGACGTACTACTACTACACCTAATTAGTATAGTTCGCTTAATTAAACCTTGAATCTACCTTGCTTTATCTGTCATGCGGTCATGCATGTTTAAAATATTAGTTTCAAGAGCAGATTAAATACCATCTCCGCACGCCCAATACAACCTTCAATCTCTATCCTTACAATCGACAGTCGTTTGTTTGTACCTTCTAAATTATATCCGATGAAGCAGAAATTTTAATTTCCTAGCTGGGTACACTCGGAGAGGATGTGATACTTAGGTGCTCGATCTGTTGACATCCTTGTTATGGTTACTTCAAAAACAAGCACGCAAACTGAGCTCGTGTAGCACCATATGCGACATGTTTATGTTGTTCAAAATGTACCTACACATGAGTAAAAATATAATAGGTACGCTTACAAATTAGTAATTCGATGTAAATATTGTACACAGTAAGTACCTGCTTGCGTAAGAGAAATTGTTGTTCACTGATAACTCGCGTTGAACGTGCCTCACGTAAGAACCTTGAGGCCACATTCCTAAGTAGATGTCAAAGTACTTAACGCGGGTTCTGTCAACTGATGAATCATTCTCTACTACTTAACACCGTAGTAACGACGTCATAATTCTATAAAGGTGGGTTATTAGGTGGTCCGATTCCTAAAATAGGAGAGACAGAAATATTGTGAATTTATGCACATAGCAATAAACCACAGCAACCACCAATGTGTTGCGCTGGCCCAACGAAAATAGGTTTACAAGAATATGTAAATAAAACATCAATGTAACGTAAACAAAACTGCTTTATTTTGCTGGCACTCTAGAAGAATAGGAAAGCACGCTTTAGACATTTTAAACTATCGCAACTGAAACTGGGGTGATGTGCGTGACTAGGCTAATTTATTCAAACGGTCCTGTAGTACTAGGTAAACTATATACATAGACATAGAAAAATTTTCGCTGCGCTCAAGAAGACCAACAAAGAGTGGAAAAGAGAAGTTAACATCATACGTACACGGTCTATGTAAAAAAGAGACAAAGGATCAAGTGACATGTGCCAACATTTTTTACAGTAAGAGCCCCTAGCGTCCCGCCTAGCAAATGAGCAATCGCAGTTTGTTTAAAATATTTTTTAATCTTAATTTGAATTTAAAATAAAGGTATCATGGACCTATGGTGTGTTCTGCTCTAAGTAATTGTGATGTGACAAAAAGAAACAATCCAAGTAATCACACTTTTCACAGGTAAATAAGATATTGCCACACATTTCTCTAAAACCAAATTTCGCTACATTTATTCGTTTATCGACAAAGAAAACAGTATGGAACATAGTTTATTAACTTCCATTGCCATAATATGGTCATCCTTACTAATATTATAAATGCGAAAGTCCGTTTGTTTGTTTATTTGTTTGTTTG
Source organism: Agriphila geniculea (assembly GCA_943789525.1). Classification (NCBI taxonomy): domain Eukaryota; kingdom Metazoa; phylum Arthropoda; class Insecta; order Lepidoptera; family Crambidae; genus Agriphila; species Agriphila geniculea. Next base: position 12,475,512 of record OX038880.1, read on the forward strand.
TTACGCCTTCACGTCTTAACTACTGAACCGATCATCATGAAATTTTGCATACACGTTCTTAGGGGTACAGAGAAGGACATAGGGTACCTATCATCCCGAAAAAATTTATTGTTCCCGAGGGATAGCAAAAAATCTTTCCACGCAGACGAAGTCGCGGGCGGCCGCTAGTATTTTATGAATCTAAGTCATATTTTACGTATTTCATATAAAATGTATTGATTCGTTTTCGGATCACCTGTTTATTGACTTTGTTGTTCTTTGACATTCTATTTCTATGACTATATTATATAGGTATATGTAGGGTTACCATATGACAGGAATTTTCCTGACATGTTAGGAATTTAAGGCATCCGTCAGGAAAACAGGGAAAAACTGTAGTTGTCAGACTTGTCAGGTATTTTTGATATCGCAAAAAGTGTAAGAAGTAATTAATGAAAATTGAAAACACATAATTTGTTATTCATTTTGGTGAGAAAAAAAATTTCAAATGTCAACTAAATGAAGAATGTAGATGTAGGTGTACAAAATATCTGGAAATTTACTGAAAAGTCAGGGAAAATGTCAGGAAATCTCATTATTAGATCTGGTAACCCTAGGTATATGGGATATCGGGATATCAATAAATAAATAAATAAATACGAGTATTTCACAACATCACAAACATTGCTCCGATTCCAAAGTAAGTAGCTAAGGGTGGGTACACATGGCGGACGACAGCTGCGCCACAAAAAAAAGTTGGACTATGCCATGATGAAGACGATAGTTTGTCGGAATTTGTCGCCAAAAACCAAAGTTTGTCGGTCTTGCGTTTAAGAGACCTGTGTGGCGCAGCTGTAGAGACGTCTCTACAGCTGCGCCACACAGATCTCGCAAACGGAAGGTCGTAGCAAAAAATCTGATAACTCGAGTGTGTAATCAGATTTTCGCTACGACCTTCCGTTTTCAAGATCTGTGTGGCCCAGCTGTAAAGACGTCTTTACAGCTGCGCCACACGTATTTCCTAATCGCAAGACCGACAAATTCTGGTTATTGGCGACAAATTCCGACAAACTATCGTCTTCATCATGGCATAGTCAAAATGTCAGATTTCCATCTTTTTTTTGTGGCGCAGCTGTAGTCCGGCACGTGGTGGGTACCCACTTAGGTTCGCGAACCTCGTACTCTGCGAACCTATGTTGCAGGTTCGTGAAGCTCAACGCATTGCAATGCAACTTCTACTTACTCCCCCTTTGTGGTAGTTTGCATCGGATCGCAAAATGCGGAGCCCGCACCGAGGTTCGCACACGTACGTACACACACACTATAGCGCACTGTTGCAAGCTCGCATAGCGCGGCGATTCCCCTTGTTCCTTGGAGATAAACATGGCCAGATAACTGGTTATCTGTGAAGATTTTTTTCTACAGTCTTAGCTTCAACTAGTTATTTTTAAAGAATATATTCTTCTTATAGATAACTCGCGAACCTGCTTAAAGTTCGCGAGTTATCTGTAAGTTACAAAGTTACCCACTTGGGTAGCCAAGCCACCCAAAAATGCAACAGTGGAAGCACAAACACCCAGTCCAGACCGAAATAAATAAATTTCGTTTTCTAAATTGACCCAGCCGGGGATCGAACTCAATCGGTTTTCAAGGTGTCGCCATCTTTGAAGTCCTGTTCAAAGATGGCGACACCTTGAAAACCGAAGTACAAACAACTCGACCACGTAGGTCTTCAAAGAAATGAGCATCGAGCAGTCGGCAGTGCGAATTGGCATAATCTTATGGTATTGGCTCTTAGGGTAGGGTAGACCGACTCTACCTATTTTCGGAAACTAATGAGAAACTTTCAGTTTTTTTATATTAGAAGGTACTTGTAGTAATTTATAAGGACAGATAATGTTGACACACCTTACCAACTTTTTCATAAATTGATGTTTTGATTGTCTAACTCAAAGACATTATTTTGAAGTAAGGTTTGTTCTAATTTAAAACTCTATCTATTGCATTTTTCTGCTGCAAAATAGGTAATTGCTATTTGGAATTTATATTTCCAGGTACTGTAAATGTCTTGTCTGCATTAAAGTATGTCAATCTGACTAGAACATAACACAGAGTCAAGGAAAACCAATGGACCTATTAGATTCTGTGCTACAATATATTACGATATATTAGTCATACCTTTATACAAAGGACAGTGACGACTGACGACGGTGTATCAATATTATTAAAGTCGAATTATTATCGTCTGTCTCACTCTTTATGTAAACCAACATCGTACGTTTTTATTACATCAGCTTCTCTCATTATTTGAGAACTTTTACCACACTGGTACAAGAGACGTTTTCGATCCTTTATCTATTTTCTTTGTTAATCTTAAGTATCACTAATTGAAAGTATGTTCACAAAGATACGAAAATTCCTTAGAGACAGCTGAATACCATCACCGTCATAGATTATTCCCTTTGTGAAACAATAAGAAAAGAACACACGCGATGTGTTCGAAGGTAATGTTTGTAGAGTGGTCTATAAAAAGCACACCCAGAACGTGCCCTGAACACTGTAACTTTCCAGTGGAACTTTCGCTTTCGCTAGTACACTACCTACCTACAAAGCTTTGGTCAATGGTCAAATCTTCTTTCGAGTATAACATGACATGCACTTATTTGACTCACGGTACTCTCACCATACCGTAGTAATTGTGAAACGAACGACCTACCCACAAGAAGTTGAACAAAAGCAACCCATTACGTAAGCACCGCCAAACGAGTCGAGTTATGAGACCAAATTGATCAACAGATTGTCAATTGAATTTAATATCACAAACACTCCACTTGTTTTCCTTTCGTTCTCGAACGTTTCATAACGATAATGAGATTCATTTTTGAGAGAAAGCAATTATGTGCCTGAAACATTCTTTTTATATTTCTTTTGATATGCAAAATCTTATAAATTGAATGTAAACTTAGCGAATGAGTAGGTAGCAAAAATAAATAAAGCTTTTGTACTCTTGCTCAAAATGAAAATTGACAATTAATCCATCACAGTAGCTCAAGTAATTACTTGAGCTTTTACACAGAATAAATAATTATTTATTCTGTGTAAAAGCTTTCTTATGAATACATTGTACGTAATCATCGAAAGCTAGGTATTTTAGGTATCAGAATATTGAATATAACATTTTTGAAATCTCCTTACGAAGGGCTTTACACATTTTAGCTATGAATATTTAACTCCTTAGAGGTACAAGAGCAATATTCAGAATCCTATGAATTTATAGTATCGTGTTTCATCGTGAATGTTTCAAGAGAACGATTACCCAGAAACAACGTTTTATTCAACAAATAAGAAAGACTATTTATTAAAAGAAGGCTGCTAAATACTAGCATATCTATGAATTTTGTTGTTATGAACATAACATGTTTCATTCTTTTAATTGGAGATTATTGTATATTATTATACAAGCTGTGATCAGTCTGTAATTGCCTTGCTGGTTGGTTGACTGATTGATAATAATTATACAAACGCGCACCTTCACGCTAAGAATGGATGCTATCCAAATGTGATATCGCTGTTTTTGTTTCAAATGCATATTTTTACTTTTAAAAGATGTTGGAAAATAAATTGTACCAAAATCTGAGATTAATTTCGTAGAAACATAGAACTTATCAGCATGGTCATGATCACGTCACTATTACTACTTCGTATCACCTGCCGAAATCGCTGTGAACAATTTAATATAAACTTCGTCTCACCTTCCGAAATCGCTGAGAAGACGACGAAGGTCGAGGACAGTTACGGCCCTGGCCTAGCTGAACTTCAGGGAATCGGGTTACTGCTGAAGTTTGTGATCTGGAGAGCGCGCAGCTGCTTGATGTCTTCGGGAATTTCAGGAATATCTCAATTAAATAGAAACTTGTCTCACCTGCCGAAATCGCTGGGAAGACTGGTGAGGGACATGTCATTGAGGCCGAGGACAGTGAGCGCCCTGAGCTGGCTGAACCCAGCCGGCAGCCGGGGGATCGGGTTGCTGCTGAAGTCTGCGATCTGGAGAGCGCGCAGCTTCTTGATGTCTTCGGGGATGTCGGGGATATCTGTGGGCGAATCGTGGAATTAGAACTTAGGCCAAATGACTATAAGAGTAAGTAATGGTGTCGATTTAGTTGGCACGACGACTTAACTAAATTGACAAGACTAAAACAACTTAATTGTAGCTACAATTAAACAAACAGAAATCTTTCTGTTTTTATTTTATCGAAACAGAAAGAAAAAGATGGAAAACTAAATTTAGTTTAGTCCTGTTAATCTAAATCGACTCCAGTGGATAATATCTCAACCATAATTTAAGATAAGAGAAGAAAAGTTGGAATTTTATAGAGAAAACTCTACTCGACATGATGTTAAGTATTAGAATTAGTAGTGTATTTTAAACACAGTTATTATCCCATGTAAGAATTATCGAAATATTAAAGAAATCACAGTTATTCGAAGTTAGCATACTAAATTAAAAAAAAGAAAACATTTTTGGGCAACTTAAATTATGTATTATTAATTGCGAACTTTAAATTCATGTCACGTTTTGTCATTGGAGATTGCATTCCACGACATTTCGATATAAAACAACATCGACATTGCACAGCTGAATAAGGAGGTAGACAGGTCGTGATTCTGGCAACAACACAATAACCCCGACGAGGACCGATTACAGGTTACGTATTACTTGCTGAGTAAGGACCGGCGAAGGCCGATTGCGAATAATTGGCACATGGACGCATAAACGTTCGCTCGCTGTCCTCTGAAAATAATATGCAATTGTTCCATGTTACATGACGTTAACCAAAACATTGTAGACGATGTTTTAGAACAAGGCCGACCTAACTAGGTAACCACATACAAAAATATCTAAAATTAAAACAATGCACGCGTCAGCGCTGATTTGTTTACATTTCTAATGGATGTTTAACAAACGCATTTTATCAAAGCCATGATATAATTCCTAAAAACTATAAGTAAGTACTGAAAACATGTGCAATTTGTATAATTGAGAGTATGTATTGATAAAAAACGAGGCGAGATACGTTACCTATTGGCTTCAATTGAAACCACTAAAGATATAAATAAATCTATTAAATGCTCCATGCGTCATACATAACTATTTTTTCATTATGCTCGTTTCATTATGGTAATATTTTTAATCGGTTTTTACGTCGTCCAGATGACGACAAATCTCGAAATCCAATAGCATTCTCTTGTGTAATTAATAAATCTGAGTCGGATAACAGCGAGGTAAAATAATACATGCAAATGATTAAAATTGCAAAAGCAAAATGTATGCGATAAATGATGAACGCGATAAATAAATAAAGATAGCCGCGTTCCTGCCTTGTTGTGACAAACTAATCGTGTCTTTAACTGTTTAATGCGCCAATTAATACGACTGAATAGCTAAAACCACTACAAAGACAGTAGTGACTAAACTAGTTTTCTAATTTCATGGCGATAACGGTAAAGCGGCCCCGTTTCCGGTTCGCGAACGGACAATCCAAATTGCGCGGTGATGCCATATCGTCATCAATTTTATTTGTTACAGAAGCTGATTGCTTAGTTAAAACTTAGAATAACAATGGTTTAATTAAAATATCGATCGGTTTCAGAGTAGAGGAACTAGGTCAAACGAATCGAGTGACCATTAAATATTTTTGTTCGGTTTCAGTGACCGATAAGATAAGAGGCAGGGAAGTTGCGAACTTTCTTCAATATTTTCTATCGTGAATTACGAATGGTATTGAACAAGTTAATGACAAAAGGACATGGATTGGTAATGGTATGGAGGAGATCTTTCTTCAACTGCATGTTTGTATAATAAATTAAGGAGATGAGAAGCATTCATGGTTTATGTCAATAATTTACCCAAAGGGAAGGTGGAATTTGAGTGGTATGCGGTGAGAGCATCTATTTTAGGAATGGTACGTGGAATATGTGTGTCTAAGTGCGCCGCTTTGTTTATGAGAGGGGCGCCGTGCATGGTCGACCATTCAGTGTAAGCCTGGAGCAATGGGATTTCCGTTCAGCTTTTGAAGCCCTACTTAAATGTATATTTGGAGCTCTATTACAATCTACTTCAATTTACAACACCATTAAATAAATCACCTTTTGTTCTAGAATAGGTTAGCTACGCGATAAGTTTAAGTACAGTTGCCTGAAATGTTGGGCACATTTCAGGCAACTGTACTTAAACTTATCTATTGAATCACGTACTGAAAAGTAGATCATTCATTAGTGTATTGAAAATCAGAAAAACTGCATATCGCCATATTGTTACTACTTCTTCCTCTTGTCGGTAAAGTCTTCTCCACTCCTCCTTACACAATGCCATCCATCTAATTGCTCTCATGTTTTTTTTTTTACATTAAATGGGCTTACTCTTGGCCACATTCGAGAACCATAAGGCTAAGAAGAGGCCGAAGATGAAGCGAGCTTGCCCAGAAGAAGCCTATTCACTCGTGCCTTAAATATCGCTGGGTTATATTCTTTCGGGAATACAGACGCAGGCAGGGAATTCCACTCCTTGGCTGTGCGCATTAAGAAGGAAGATGAAAAACGCTTCGTGCGCGACATTTATCATCTCCCTTATTTGCTCTATATAAGGTTCTTTGATGCCTCTTCCTCTTGCCTTCCACTTTTCCTTCTATAATGATTAATGGATCTGATGAAATTGTCGTATCGTATCAGGTGACCTAACCCTAACATCTTTCCTCTTCTGTTGTTACTTTACTACTATGGATGGAATGGAACCTATATTTTTTGTGAATATCAAAAGGGACTAAAACTGATGATAAAAGTATCGGGGTTTCCTACTCAAGCCACTTACATTTCATTACGAACCTACATAAAAAGTGAATGACGTGCCAAGTAAGTAATTCAACCTCATTTGAATTCCATGTACGTGCCATTTTCGAGTCAATACGCAATTTTCTGCGTACAGACAAAAAACACGACTTGATCAAAATTTAAACATGTTACATTCACTGTTCGTAAACACAGCCGACTGGTAATGAAACTTTAGTAGACGTATGCATGGATTTAGAAACGCAGGCACCAAAAGTCTGTAAGTAGTTGGATGTTTTAATAATTTGAACTATAAAGTACACCAGAGGCGTAACATGATAAACCTGCCGAAATTTTTGTAAAGTCTGTTCATCCTTACTTGTCTTATATGGTAAACAATCTTCACCCAACTCTTTATTGTTTTGAGAGATGAACAAACTGCTTGTCTGAATCGACGACACTTTAACCCGATCCGATCGAGCATATCAGGATTCCTCTACTGTCTGCTAAAAGCTAGGCAAAGAAGACTCTATAATGTTCTGTATCGAATGAAGTTGGTATTCGCTCGTAAAAGCTCTAACTGTACAGGCTTAGTACTCTTAGTAGGTCGTACAGTGCTCAAACAATGGATGGACGATAAGGGCTATTAATGTTAGGTGCAGTAAAAGTTATAGTCGCCGGTTAGCCTAGCTGCGGTCTCGCGTGGCTTGCCAACGAGTGGAATCCCATTATGGCGTTATTGAGTTGTACGAAGCACAAAGCGGACGGACGAATGACGTATTTTTGCACTCATCCAATATTCGTTTTTGTTTTACATTCAAATTGAACATGGTTGATCATTTAAAACAGGGTCAATGAAATCATCAGAAAGTACGACAGTAATTGCTATAGTAGGTTCAAATGGACACTAATTAATTTGCGTTTAAATACCTTAAAATCACAACATATACAGAGAGTTAATTGGGATGTTGACAACTTTTTTTATTTTATATTACATAAATTACCTCTCAAAAAAAGAAACATTGGTAAAATAATTATTTCGCTAGCTTGAAAACTGCCCGAGATATCACAGTGTGAAATGCACACAAATGGACCCGCCCAAAAACGCTCCATACTAATGGCTACTGAGTTATGACGTCACGCCTCAGTAGTTTGTATGCAACGCGTAGGAAATTTGTTTGGCAGCTATATTAAATATTGTGTTTATCAAAATGGTTTCTTAGACAAATTTGCTATACATTTTACGAACTAATTAAAGGTATCATTTATTTTAATAAATTTTATACTTTTTAAATGGACTTGTCCACCCAACTTTGAAGGGTCATAAAACAAATAATATGCAATATATAAAACCAAGAGGTATACAAGCTACTCTAAAAGTTTAATATGTTTACGATTTTTATTAGTATTTTGTTATTTTATTCATTAGTCAACATCCCAATTACATTACATAACATTACTTATTTATATACTCTCATAGTATTTTATTTTAGATTAGCTATTTACACGTAAGTCTTTAATGTCTGGGAATACCTATATGAAGTCATTTACTACTTTAATTTTCATCAAAGAGACATAAGACACAAGAGTTAACATTGATTCGGCGATTTCACCTCTATAAAATATAATTAATACCGACCCTATTCATACAAGGATCATTGTTTAGAGGGAGAGAGGAGTCAGCCCTTAATGGAATGCAGTCAATCGTGATCAGATGGACACAATGGACACCCTCAGGCGAAAATCCTATTTGCAATACACGCTTCACTGGCATTTGTATTGCCAACAGGCATTTTGATTTTAACATCTATACCTTTAAAACTTTAAAATTATCATCCACCTTTAAAACTATTTTCTGAGCTTACTCAGGTCGATGGATTCTTAAATCCAATATAGCTTGTTTTAATATTTTCATCGAACCAAATCGAGAGACCTGCAGGCAATATTATTGAAATCACTTTACCAATGCTTCCAATACTTTTGTCACAAAGTAAATCTATTACCCAATTTTGTTTAACTTTTGTTAAACTACACATTCATTTATTTACGCTGTAACAAAACTAGAACACTATAATTTCCTTTAAAATAAATCTTGTTGATGATACTTTCACACATCCTATAAAGTTCAATAACTAACAATAGAATGGGTTAAAAAAGAACTTCCCTTAAGTGTGTAAACAAATTAAAACTTAATTAAACAGTAGCAGGCAAACATAATCCATTGCAGTGTGGAATGAGATCAGTCGGTGCTTGTGCAACAGATGGTGTATTGTTTGGTTGCCTAATTTGGTGTGATCTCAAGTGTTCCTTTTGTAAGAGACCATAGTCTAAGGCTATCGTAAAAAAAACAAAAAACATCTTTAAAGAACTTTAAGAACGTTAAATAACAGAGAGTTCAAAATCTTAATTTTTTAACAAGAATTGGCACAAGAATGTTTTAGTTAACAAAGTTCATCTGCTTGGCTGTTGAAAGGTGTAAACAAATTGCCAAATCCCACGATCTTATTATTCACAACATTCATGGGACTGAATTCCGATGGTCTGAAACGCTTAGCAACAGTTTTCTCACAAAATTTTATTGTATGATTTATATAATTACAATTAACTTTCTTGAGCTATGCCGTTTTTTGGAAAAAGACCTTCGTCGATACAGATGTCTTGTCGACTCATAAAACAAGAGGGCTTTTTTGTGACAAAGCGTTACACCACCGTTACCACAGAATAGATCCGTTACTACATATTCCGGTTCTGTTCGAATTCGTTTTTATTTAAATATGGTTTTAATAATTAAGAGTGTAATTTGTTTATTTGTATAAATTGAAAAAAGTGGGATGCTCTTTTGATTACTGTTTCGCTCTCACTGGCCGAAAGTTATTAGAGTAATGATTTTCGAGAACATCTACCAGACTGTTTGTGTCTATTTATTTGAATAATCTACTACAACCAGATTAAATACATTTGAAACAGGTACTTTCGTTTAACGATATTACGTCTTATAAACAACAACAAATTTTAAATTCTCCACGCATAATAACTATAATGTAACAAAACCGGTTCGGAGAGTGACCTCACTGTCTGTTGATCCGAAGCAAGCCTGCTTGTGAGCGTTCAACGGCCACCGTTCGCCGTCGGCTTGCCGTTACGAAAATAAGTTTATAGTTTTGATGGAAATCGATGTTACAGTAAACAGTAACAATTAAAGTGTGGAATGCATGGGAGCGATGTGCTCTGGGTTGGATCGTAAGCGGGTCGGAGTGAGGCGCGTGGGAGCGGGCGGGGACAATGGGCCGGCCGCCACGGCACCGGTTCAACAGCCGACCGATCAGCGAAGCAGCCGACCCAGACGACCGCCAAATCTTCGGGATCCCAGCCGAAACGCGACCTAGACGCGACAGGTCGCCGCGCCGCCGCGCCCGTCCAAAGATTGCATGTATTCCACGCACAAAGGGCTTTGGGTAACTAACTATGGACTTGTGGCGTCATCATTTTTATTAGCGGCCACTCTTCTTCCAGTCCCAAAATAACTTTTCCTCAGGTAATAATATCGGAGCTAAGTGTATGATGATGATGATGATGATGAGAATATGCTATAAGAATTTAGAAGTTAGGAATTAATGCTTTAAATTGTTGATTTTCTTTGAAAAATACAAAGGTTAATTTCTCGGCTCCGATGTCATTTAGCCATATGAGCTCCATACTAAAAATTGTTTCTTTTAAACTGTTCTTTCGAAATATAATAACTTCCAAGAGTGGCCGCAACATTTGAGGACGACGCCAACTTTTACCCAAATCCCTTTAAAACCACCAGCACCGTCTCAATTTACATATTATATCAAAAACGTTAATGCTAATGGATAAATCGATTAAAGTATCTAATTATTTAATGACAGAGGTAATATGAAAAACATTGCCGCAACAGTAAAGGTAGTCATAGCCAAAGTATAATCTCAAAATTGTTGATTTTCTTTGAAAAATACAAAGGTTAATTTCTCGGCTCCGATGTCATTTAGCCATATGAGCTCCATACTAAAAATTGTTTCTTTTAAACTGTTCTTTCGAAATATAATAACTTCCAAGAGTGGCCGCAACATTTGAGGACGACGCCAACTTTTACCCAAAGCCCTTTAAAACCACCAGCACCGTCTCAATTTACATATTATATCAAAAACGTTAATGCTAATGGATAAATCGATTAAAGTATCTAATTATTTAATGACAGAGGTAATATGAAAAACATTGCCGCAACAGTAAAGGTAGCCATAGCCAAAGTATAATCTCAGCCAAGTCTACATGGCTTAATGAAAGATAAAATTCTTATCAAAGGGAGTGATGATAAGGATGCATTACTCTTATCAGCTGCATTATTGGACAAATGGAACTTTTTATCGTTGTTTCAAAACAAAAGGACATTCCTTAGCATGAATAAGGCTGTTTGAAAATATTTAGCATGCTAAAATCAAATACACCTACCTACATAAAATAATTACAGGACAAACATATATATTTTTTATGCATAACGGGTTAGCGGGCTTGACCTTCATCTCACCTAAAGTTAAGTGTCGATAAGGCCGAAGGTGAAGGCGCACTACTCCCGGAATCCTCATCACTAAGGAACTGGCTATCTTATCTCTAACTGCCGGAACACAACAATTTTTAAATTGCTGTTATGGCGTCAAACTTAGGTAAGATGGTGGTAGCTAGCCAGGCGGACTTGAAACAAGCCCTACCACCAACCAAACCGAGTACAAATTGTACCCCCTCTGGGAATCAAACCCGGGGCTACTGCGTCTTACACGGGTGGGCGAACCACTAGACCACAGAGGCGGTTAACTTAACCTAGATACAAGGTTTAGCAAAGAATGTAGGACGTGGTAGGACTAAAATACCAAGCTGTTACATGACTGAAAGATAACTCCAACGGACGGAGGCGATGTTTTATGTAAACGAGGGGAAGACATGAATGCAAGTCTTAGAAGCTTTACTTGCTTACTCCAAAGATAAAGGTACGCTACGCTTCTGTTAAATAAATTAGTCTGCGATACAAAAGGTTTTAAGCCCTACAACGTTAACGAGTATTGCCAGTGCGATTTTTAGTCAGTTTAATCCACCATCTTGCCTGTCAAATCTAAAAAAACTCCTGCCGCGCAGCGCGATTTTTACTCAGTTTAATCCACTATCTTGTAAGTTTTAATCTTGTCTGTCAATTCTAAAAGAACTGGCCGCGCAGCGCGCTTTTTAATTGATTTCATCCACTAATCTTGTACTTGCCTTTCTATACTAAGAAAACAGCCGCGCAGCGCGATTTATAGTGAGTTTCATCCACTACTTTAAGCTTGTACTCTTGACTGTCTATCGAAGAAAAAAGGCCGCGCAGCGCGATTTATAGTGAGTTTCATCCATTAATTGACTACAACATCTTGTAAAACATCTTGACTGTTTATTGTTGATGAACGGCCGCGCAGCGCGATTTTTAGTCAGTTTTATCCACTAATCTTGTAATCTGTGGTTTCATCCGCGAAAATTATTGCTTTCTAGAGAACTTTCGGAACAGCTGATTTTCCGGGAGATTTTTACATTTTTCGGGAGCCTTTTGAGTAGTTCACTATTGTTGTTCCGTCGCTCCTCAATTGTGCGCCCCATCACAACTTAAGCAGTCTAAGCAGTAAGATTGGGAATTTGGTATTTTTTAACGAGAATCGAAAAGAATCGAGAATTGATTCTTACTAATTTAAGAATCGATTCTCACAAGACAAAAAAAAAGAATCAGTTTTTCCCGGTTATTTTGGAATCGGTTAAAATCGATTCCATGCCCTAAATACACAAGAAGATAAAATGTTATAAGTTTGTGTACATTTTGTAAAATAATGTTATCCGTAATATTTAAGTCACCTTATACTAACTTTACTTATGAACTTCACTATACTACTTAAGAATGAAGAAACAACTGCAAATGGGACGATGATGTTCAATAATTTAAAATTCGCAATCTGATCGGGTATAGTTGCCATGCAATTTACGCGGGCAGTTCATACAAAGTTGAATTAAAATAGCTGCATTGTTTCAAATTTAGAACGGACGGTTAACTGTTAATATACAGAAGTTGGTTTGGTACACAAACACAACATATGCAGTTGCCCGACCGATGCTGGGGCCAACAGGAAATCTAGTTCATTTGCACGGGTCGCTGGAATCTCACTCAAACCAGACACCGTGAACGTCAAGTTTCCGAATCGTGAAGCAATTTCCCATTTTACTTTTCATTAGTTAAACACTCACTCAATTTCTCACCTGTCTAGTTAGAGCTTATTCCAATACCGGGATCTCGTAATTTTTGCGTCATTATTCAATGCTGTTATAGAAATGTCTAAGATTTTATTTACTGTGTAGTAAACAAGTGAAATTGTAGCAGTGTCCACTTTGTCCACCTGCCGGACAGCGTTCCCGTGAGGATTAATGATTCTCCCGCAAGAATACATACCCTGAAAGCCCATTCTAGATATTGCAGAAATGTTTTTTGAAATCGGATGATTAGTTTCGAAGGTCCTAACTTCAGCTCCATGATTCTGATAGCGATTGTGAGAAAAACAGCTGTGAAGCGATCCTTACTTTAATATTATAAATGCGAAAGTCCGTTTGTTTGTTTGTTTGTTTGTTACGCTTTCACGTCCTAACTACTGAACCGATCATCATGAAATTTTGCATACACGTTGTCAGGGGTATAGAGAAGGACATAGGGTACCTTTCATCCCGAAAAACATTATTGTTTCCGAGGGACAGTAAAAACCTTTCCACGCAGACGAAGTCGCGGGCGGCCGCTAGTTGAAAATATTGATCAATGTTTAGTGAAGAACAGAGCAAAACGGTGCAAAACGCGGCCCAGAAAGCGATTACATGTTTTAGTGAGAGCTCACCATCAGGTGGACTAGATGCTTGGTTAAAATCATAATATGTGCTTTTAATACAAATGATTTTCATACAAACGAGGTAACTTTGAAGCCTTTCTCCGCCAAGGATTGACCTAGCTGATGGTCATCCAGGGAGTGAATGGAGAAGATTCAGTTCGCTTTACACACCCAACTGATCTGATCAGCATTCTAAGAGATTTGAGTCTTCAGTTTCAAGATTTCTATACATTTTTATGCTAATTTCACGGTTTTTTTAAACATATCCTTGTATCTTTTAAAATGCTAATCAGATCAGTTGGGTTTGTATAGCGAACTAAATCTCCCCTCTTCACTCCCTGCACGCGTAGCATGACCAACATCGAGATAAAATTCGACTCACAGAACAATGGCTTGTCTACACCGAAATGTCACTTTTGTCGGGTTGAGATCGAGATACTCATGCTCGCATTTACAACTAGTAGACTCGTATTGTTCTTTGTCGTGGCCTAATGTCAAAAGTCGACAAACACGAGCTTTTCTCTTCAACTGACATTAATTTGACAGTTGAATCAGAGAAACTTGTCTACCACCCTTTGAGTAGTCGAGAAGGTCGAGAGAAAGTTCACAGACTAATAAGAAGATTCGAAATAGTTTTCTACGTATTTTATTTTATATGAATCTAAATTTCGCAATAAAAATAAATCTAAATTGTCCGTGCTTATATTTTATTCCTTAAAAACTTAAAATCAAAATTATTTTCATACGTTGATTTCAATATTTCGTAATTTTCTCGTCATTTTACACAGACTACTAAATTAACAATTTCATTAGTAGTCTCTGTTATCTTTTCAAAATACTCTCAATAAAAGAAAGGCAAACGAATTTATATCCATCCTTACTAATATTATAAATGCGAAAGTCCGTTTGTTTGTTTGTTTGTTTGTTTGTTTGTTTGTTACGCCTTCACGTCTTAACTACTGAACCGATCATCATGAAATTTTGCATACACGTTCTTAGGGATACAGAGAAGGACATAGGGTAACTTTCATCCCGAAAAAATGAATTGTTCCCGAGGGATAGCAAATAAACTTTCCACGCAGACGAAGTCGCGGGCGGCCGCTAGTACAGCTATATTTAATTAGTTTTAAGAGTTTAGCGTTGTGAAATCTATAGAAAGGAACGGTGCTTTATGAGAAATAAAGTAATTATTTTCTATTGGCAATATTATTCTTCTCGAGCTCGAGAGAGCTTGTCTACGGAAGAGAACGCTTTCTTAAGTGCCTCTTTATCTTAAAACTTATAAAAAAAATGATAATCACGTTTAAACTAAATTATTTCGGATCATTTTAGATAATTTTGACGTTTATTGGTGTTGAAATAAAAAGATTACCTTTAAAATTCCCTTTTTTTATTAAAAGACATTAAAAGGTTTCGAAATTCTGAGAACGAGTCCCACCTGTCTGTCAAACTGTGTTCAGCAATCGAGAAGGTCGAGACGACAAGTCTTCGTAGACAAGAGTCCCGATTGCTCATGCTACGCGTGCTGGATGGCCATCATCAGATCACAGCAAGGTCAATCCTTGGCGGAGAACCAAGGCTTCAAAGCTACCTCGTTTGTATGATAACCAAATGGTGTCTTTATTATGTGACCGCCACTGTGTAAGGTAGAAAGCGATATAAAAAATACGCTTCGAAAAATCCTATAAGCGCATTGGTAATGGCAGCACGCAAATAGCATTTACAAACATTTTCCTCGACAAAAGATAACAATTGCAACGTATTTCAGTTTCATCAGGTGTTTGATATGCGATGCAACATTAGTATACACATACTCTACGTATGTGTGTTTAAATATCTAATCACCAGTTCCATTTAAATCTTGTATATATATATAAGGTCCTTCTTAAATAGTGCACATCATTTTAAGGGGTCAATGTACTCATGCATACAAATAAGTTTTACTATGGGACCAACATTGAAATCGGGAAAAAAATATCAGCTGTTCCATAGAAAATTTAAAATCGAATTATCAAAATGTATGGAACAGCTGATTTTTTTTCGCGATTTCAATCTTGTTCCCATAATAAAAGTTGTTTGTATGCATGAGTACATTGACCCCTTAAAATTATGTGCACTATTTAAGAAGGACCTTATATATAACATTGTACAAAGGGAAATAAAACATAGGAATTCCTCACAACGAAGGCGCTAGCTAATAAAAGCTTTCCTGCTCAGGAAATAACATCGGACGTCCCCCATACTTCATTCCCAGCAAGGCGTTGGTTGTATGGTATTTGTCAAGCGAATTATTGGATAAAAAGGATGCCCCTCAGTGCCCCGATATTGCGTTACAATTTAGTAAAGGCGTACCCTCGTCAAATAAATTAATGAAGTGAAAAGTCAACCTGCTTCCGTCACACTGACGATACAGTATAAAACCCTGCTTATAGGGAACAATCTGCCAAAGATAGAATAACAATTTAACAAGGCATATTACTTTCTTCTAAAGTAAATAATCAGGGTTATTACGAAAGCTGAGGGATGGGATATTTATGGGTCTTCTGGAGTACTTCTGCTCCACTTACCAGGTCATTGCTCAATCGTCTGAATGAAATTCACAAAGGAGTAGCCATTATCTTCAATTTGATAGCTAACTTGATACCATTTTAAAGAACGTTCACTTCAGAATTTGCAACAGAAAAAGAGTGTAACTCCTCTTTTTACGAACATTTTATGTGAGCTGTATTAGACCTCGCCATAAAATAAAATAAAATGTCGCCATGAAGTTTTCACACAGTAGGTACGTGAGTATTCGCAGCTAGATGGTGCTTCTAATTTTGATAATTTTTCAAATTGGGTGAATATTTTTTTTTAATTTGAAAAATTGGCTTGACTAAACAGTTATATATAATTATCGAACCTACTCACAAAATTTCACCAGAATCGGTTGAGAAATGCGACCTGGGGCCGTACCGGCTAAGGAATCGAGCTTCGAAAAGTCTGCTGGGTTTCAAATTAAAACAGATAAATCGAGCCCCAATTGGGCGAAAATGGCGAACCCCATTTCATGATGTCACACGAACATCGTTATCTTACAAATTACGTCAACAAAAAGTACAAGACGAAATTCCTTACTTTAATTTTTCAGTTCTAAGTTCAAACCGATTCAGATTTTTCGATAATCGATTCGTTAGCCGGTACGGCCCCTGTAGAGGAGATCAAACAGCCGGAAAGCTGGACTGAAATGTTTTTTTACATATCTCCGTCATTTTAATAAATTTCGAAAATTTGCCTCGACAAAAAATTCTATATTATTTCCAAACCTGTTCACAAAATTTCACGAGAATCGGTTGAGAAATGCGACCTGTAGAGGAGAACAGACAGCGCCGGAAATCCGGACTGAAATATGATTTTTTTACATTATCTCCGCCATTTGAAAAAAAAAATTAAAAACTGGCTTGAAAAAAAAAATTTATACAATTTTCAAACCTGCTTTCAAAATTTCACGAGAATCGGTTGAGAAATGCGACCTGTACAGGAAAACAGACAGCACTGGAAAGCCGGACTGAAATATGTATTTTTAACATTTCTCCGTCATTTTGAAAATTTTCAAGAAACTGGCGTGACAAAAAAATTCTATATTATTTTCGAACCTGCTTACAAAATTTCACGAGAATCGGTTGAGAATGCGACCTGTAGAGGAGAACAGACAGCGCCGGAAATCCGGACTGAAATATGATTTTTTTACATTATCTCCGCCATTTAAAAAGAAATTAAAAACTGGCTTGACAAAAAAAATCTATACAATTTTCAAACCTGCTTACAAAATTTCACGAGAATCGGTTGAGAAATACGACCTGTAGAGGAATACAGACAGCACTGGAAAGCCGGACTGAAATATGTATTTTTAACATTTCTCCGTCATTTTGAAAAATTTCAAAAAACTGGCGTGACAAAAAAATTCTATATTATTTTCGAACCTGCTTACAAAATTTCACGAGAATCGGTTGAGAATGCGACCTGTAGAGGAGAACAGACAGCGCCGGAAATCCGGACTGAAATATGATTTTTTTACATTATCTCCGCCATTTAAAAAGAAATTAAAAACTAGCTTGACAAAAAAAATCTATACAATTTTCAAACCTGCTTACAAAATTTCACGAGAATCGGTTGAGAAATACGACCTGTAGAGGAATACAGACAGCAGTGGAAAGCCGGACTGAAAAATGTATTTTTAACATTTCTCCGTCATTTTGAAAAATTTCAAAAAACTGGCTCGACGGAAAAATTCTATATAATTTTTGAACCTGCTCACAAAATTTCACAAGAATCGGTTGAGAAATGCGACCTATAGGCTGGAACAGACAGCCGGACATACGAAAGAATTTTTGCCCAAGCTGAAGCAGAGACGCTTCGCTCGCACTTTGTGCTCGCTCGGTCAATGAGCATTGTATAGCCACCAAAGTAGCCTTGTTTCTTAGCAATATAATATGATTATCAAACACGGCGAAAGCAAATATAACTACAAAACTATTACTCAATGGGCTTAGGTTCGTTTATAGATACATAGATAAGAAGTTTATTTTGCTACAGCCCAACCCAACCCAACTGATCTTTAAAATTGCTGAACAAGGTTTTTAAAAGTTGAATGCGAGTTTTATGAAGTGCAACCATAAGTCGCATTTTCGTGACAAGTTTTAAGTTTCTTTATAGTTTGGCCAGCGATTGGTGATTGTCTTTAGTATCTGGTATTATTTTGATTATTCATACAGATCAGCTTCGATGATGATGAAAAACCATAACCACATAGATGGATTCAACCTTCGCCAATTTAGCACGTTTTATTAATATAAGTTGGCGAACCTTGTTCCTAGTTAGCCTTCTAGTGTGAGAACACATTCTTGTTTGATGGTACTCAATGTGCACACGATGACGTCAGGTCTAGCGGTACAAGCACATGGTACAAGTTGCAGCCGTTGAGCGGGTCGATGCGAGTTTAGGTTTCACTTTGACAATGGAAAATGTATTAAAAATCAGGGTTTTGTCCAAGTCCAGAAGCCTTATGACAACACAACATCTTTTAACCTGCCAGGTTTATAAATTGCAGTAGTGAAGTGATATCTCTTTCTCGCTGTATTGGCTCCGTGCACGCTTTTAGCGCCACCTAGCGTGTTGCAACTTTGTTGGCTCTGACCTGGGGCCGTACCGGCTAACGAATCGATTATCGAAAAGTCTGCTGGGTTTTAAATTAAAACAGATAAATCGAGCCCCAATTGGGCGAAAATGGCGAACCCCATTTCATGATGTCACACGAACATCGTTATCTTCCAAATAACGTCAACAAAAAGTACAAGACGAAATTCCTTACTTTGATTTTTCAGTTCTAAGTTGAAACCGATTCAGATTTTTCGATAATCGATTCGTTAGCCGGTACGGCCCCTGACCGTTTTGACGTTTTGATATGTAATAGCGGCATTGTGACAAAATGTTAAAAAATACTATACATATTGTGTTATTCATGTAAATTTCAAAATTACTATGATTTGGGTGGACAAAGTGTTGTTAAATCATTTTTGGTCATTTAAATTAAATATGGCAAGTAAGATCTATTCAAAAAGAGTGTTTTATTTTGGTTAAATCATTCTTTTTTATTTGTAGATTTTGTAAAACAAGAGGATAAAGCTACTTTAATAATTTTATTAAGTGATAATAAACATATATAATTATTCCTGTATCGCTAGTAATAAATTAAATATCGTTTTCAAGCAGATTACAGAGCCTTCTTTATTTATACTTTTTGCCACCATGAGCGCTGCGATCGATTATTATACCTTCGCACTCTCCCAATAGCAAATAAAAGAGATAGATTGATGGCCAGTCGGAAAACTGCCTAGAAATAAGAGGTTAATCATATCATAATACGGCCTCCGGCCAAGATTCTGAAATCTGGTAAAAGTAAGAAGCATGGTTGAACCAACTACATTATTATGTCTATCCTGTAGATGAACTTTTAAACTCAAATGAAAAATACTTTTTTAACGGATACTAGCGCGGTTTTATTGAAAGTACTTTGGTAATTGGTTGGTATTTGGTTTAATTTTTATTTTGAACTCAAATCTTTGTGAAACCTTTTTCGCCGAAATGTGACTGGTTGCGGTGCTTAAAGTGGCCACTTTTTGCTCTTTTACTGACTACTACTTTGTAGTACCTAGTACTGACTACTACTTTGTAGTACCTAGTACCTACTACTACTTTGTTAGTACGAGTACCTTACTACTAGTTTGTAGTTCTTTGTAGAACTATATTTTACTGAGGTTACTAGCTTCCGCCCGCGACTTTGTCCGCGTGGACATTCGGAAAATCCCTAGGGAACCTTTGACCGGGATAAAAAGTATCATATGTTTTAATCCAGGCTATAAACTATCTGTGTGTCTAATTTCATCCAAATCTGTTCAGCCGTTTTTGCGTGATTGCGTGATTGAGGGACAACCATTAAAACCCACAAACCTTCACATTTATAATATTAGTAGGATTTTTTGTGAATAAATAAACTATAGAACCATAGCTTTAATCTGTTCATGTGAATTTTCAACACATTATGTACTTAGCTAGCCATAAATTTAATTAAGATGAAGGCGCCACTCTGAGGGCTATAGGGGCCTTAAAAATCGAAGGTGAGCGCTTTTGTGCTTTTGTAGATTTGTAGCTCTGTGGATTCACAGCAATGTTCTATACATTTACGCTACGCCAACGTCAATACTTGAACCACGGTTATAATGCAAAGACCTCGCCGTTGGCATTAAAACGGTACCTACACGTACCGCTGCAAAACTACACTTAATATACTTTCTGCTTTTATTAAAGCACTTTATTTCTCACGGTGACAATATTAAATATTATATCGCTCATTCTTTGATCCTGAATAAAATATTGCCTATTATGCCGTAAGTACCTTTTGTTTACTTTACTATTCACTTTAATCATTATACTGTTCATAATAGTAAATTGTCTATTTAGCTTGTCTCATATTTTAACATAAATTATAATTAAAAAAGATTTACTCGCCAATCTCACTGGAAGGACGAGATTCCTGATTAGCATGATGTCAGCATCAGCATTCATTGTTAAATCCATTGTATAATTTTACGACTAAATTAAGTGGTCTCATTAAAAACATCCAGAGATACCGTCAACGTATGAATTTATATAATAATAACGTGATAATAACTATTTAGCTGCAGTGGACACAGGTTTGTTTGTCATTGTGTATGTCGCACTAGTGTGTTACCCTGACACTGTACAATACCAACACACACGATCAAAACAGGTGCGTTTAAAAGGACGGACGCCCATTTCTGACCTGTCAAAATGTTGATTTTATCAATTTATATTGTGTATAAAGAAGTAATACAGCTCATAAATTTACGTTTTTATTTTATTTATAAATTGCTAGCTAAAATAAAAATCGGCAATACAGAAATAGAGAAAATGAATAATAAAGATTACCAATAATTAGATTAGTTAGTATAAACTACAACATATTGATTTTACCATTACATATTTCTCTGATTGTCAAATTAAAATTCAATGAACTATACTAGTGTTTCTAGTGTCATAGCAACTACACAATATTTTTTTTATCATTATACACCAACTTTAAATAAATTAAAAAAATAATAAAAACACGACTGCCCTGCCAAAAACGAACTAAAAAGTTAAAACAACAAGTGTCATTGCAGTCGGGGGACCATATTATGGAACAATTTTTGATAAAAGAGGTCCCCTGACTGCAGTGACACTTGTTGTTTAACTTTTTAGTTCGTTTTTGGCAGGGCAGTCGTGTTTTTAATATTTTTTTAATTTATTTATTTTTATTTCACACATTTTAGTGACATATTATATAGTTTTGGAATGTGCTCATCAAGGCCTTTCATTTAATGCCCATATTGTAATAATAGAAGAAAAAAATATTTTTTTCACATTTGAAAATGGCGTCGTACAGTCGCCATATTGATTTAAAAAAAAAATAGCCAGTGTTACTTGGGATGCTGTAAGGATTCTAACGATACTCCATTTATCCAAATCAGTTCAGGCATTTAGAAGTTATGGTGGAATAAAGAAACTCACATACCCACAAACATACACTCACACATACTCACATACCAACATGAACCCTGAACACATATACATTCTTTTTGCTTTGGGCAGTTGTGTAAAAAAGCCATTTGCCAGGTCAAAGCTTGTATGGGAAATGCAACGAAATAAGAACTAAGGAAGCCTAACTCCTAACAAATATTGCTTAAAAAATGGCACCTTCACCATGCTCTGTAACACAAAAAGCCCCAAACTCAAAAATAAACTAGCAAAAACAAACCTTATTACAATGCACGCATAATCGGTATTAGGTTGTATTCTGACGCATATACTGTATTCTATTGGCTGGGTTTTGTACGCAGATCAAACATGATTGGATATTTCGCTCGCGTCGTGTCACTCATTGGGCCGTTGTCGTGCCTTTGTCATTGAAGCAAGGACGGTGTAATGTAGAATCCAGTCAGTACACCGAACCTACTACGGGCACTATGGCCGGCGGCAGGTGGTATCATTTAATTGTTTTATGAAATTTGATGGCTAGTACATTATTATTAGTTAGGTATAATGTTTGTTTTATTAGGTAGACAGACAACTTGGTAAAGACCGATCGAATACGCTGGCTGCAAGTCGTCTGTAATTAGTCGCTCTGGAAATCTAAAGGAGACCTATGTCAGCAGTAGACGTCTTTCGGCTGTGATGATTTTATTGTTAGGTATATTATTTAAAAAAAAATATATAAAATGATGATATTGATGAATGATGATCATATATTTTGTCACAAATAAGTAAGATACTTCATTTCAAGAAGGATTTAAATTCGGTTAGCTATTGAAATAAAATAGGTAAGCTTAAAAAAAGTGGTAGGAAAATATAGACGATTCAAAAGTACTTAATTATTAAGTTTATTTGAATAAAGCTTATTTGACTTTGACTTTGACTTTGAAAGACAATGTATTCTAGATAGATGTTGTTTCAAACATGTAAGTACCTACCTACATATCATATTATGTAGATAATTAACATATCGGGTCATTTTGAACTTACCATCCAAATTTTAAGGATGTGTCCAGTCCATGAAACTAAACAACTTTCTCTAAGAAACATGTGTCAAATTTCGCCAAAAAAATTTGGTCATCCCATACTAAATTGATCACGTGATCTCTTTGATTTGTATGGAAAGTCGATTTTTATTTTACACATTTGACCATGTGTTCCTTAGAAAAAGTTGTTCAGTTTCATGGACTGAACACATCCTCGAAATTTGGATGGTGGATACAAAATGACCTTGTATTTGTACGAGCAACGTCTTAATATGTCTTCTAGAGGTGTGGTGTTATGTGACTGATAAAGAAAAACGTATTAATACGACGTTTTATTTTTATTTTTCACGTATAAAGCAATAAAAATTTTGAACCTACCTATTTAGTTAAGTACCTACCTATTTTGAAGCTTTGATGGTTTATAAATTGGTAGATAGGTAAATAATTGGTCAGAGTGTAGGAACTTGATTCATAAAAATTTACTTTACCGAGATTACCCCTTTTTGAGGTAACGTAATAACGTTGTCAAAAATCATCCAACGTTAGCGGCGTTAGTGCTCTCACAAGCGGTCCGAATCAATGCCTAGTACCTATCGTGAGCACTATTGGCGTGAATCGGAACGCGGCCTGTGTCTCAGCCCCCTAGCATGACCACCGAAACACGATATGATATGGCGATTTATCACGTTTAACTGTCAAAAGACAATGAATTTTGACAGTTGGGTGTCGATAAAACGCTATAGCGTTTTCGACACCCGACACCAAACGCTATAGCGTAGTATACTACGCGATATATCTATATCGTGTTTCGTCGCTTATGCAAGGAGGCATATCATGCAAATTAGCCTATGTACCTACCGCGCCAGAGCGGTGTGTGCTTTGACGCGGCGCGCTGCATTCAAAGACAGCGGAATGGCAAGTATCCTACTAGTAATGGGATCGATAAGCGATTATTCTGTCGATAAACTTACGATAACACAAAATTGTATTAACCAGGGATTTTTTTACTCATTATTCAAAGAGGGTTGCGTGAATAGAATCGAAACTTGTTAGGTACCTACTTAATAACCCCTTCGCGGATCGGACAGAGTTTTTGTTACACCCTTTATAATAATAAAAAACAAGGATATTACATCAGATTACTCATTACCTATGTATGACGTACCATTTTTATAGCATTACAAAATGTTGATTTATTTTTTTTCTTTTTTGTTGTACTGAATTTAATGGGATAGTTTTATACTTGTTCAAAAATGTGTGATAGCAGTGAATGTGAAGATTTGACTGCCCCACAAAGCGACTGAACACTTGTTGCATAATAGCGACCATAGTTTGTATTTATACGCTCATAGATATTCCTAAATAACGAAAAATATTTTACTTACCAATGATATGATATGTCCGTATTTTTTTTGCTGCCTTCTGTTGGTCTTTTACACCACTTGACCACACATGACGTCATTTTTTACCACTTTTATGCTAATTTTTTTGTAAGAACGCTAATGACTGTCACCGAGCGCTTGGCAGACATGACTAAATAGTGCTTCGGTTGTACTTTTTTAGCCCCGCCCATTCGGTTGTAGTTTGCGTGGTGCTGTTTTTTGAGCAGAATTACATTTCCATAGTTCTTATTTCGTTGGGGAAATGAGTGGTCGTTGTTATTTGGCTCACTACCTATTTGGTAATTCATTTTCATTTTCTTACCATACCATTTACTACATTCGAGTCGAATTAGAGAAATAAATCTTTCGAGCGTAAAGAGATTAAGAACTTGTAATTAAATTTAATATGTAGGTTAACCTACATATTGCTTAAAGATATCTAATTGAATTACGCTACTTTCATTTACGATCCTGAAAAATATATTTACAATGGGGAATGTCTGAAAAAATCAAATAGGCTGAATATTTTTTATAGGTAGGAATAAGCTCCCTTTTTGGTTGCCTGAAAAAAAAAACAAAAAAAAATACGTCTTCGAAAAAGTACGAGAGTAACAGCAGAATGGAGATGATTCCTTAGCTATTTAGTTAGTTATTTACCTTATTAATAAGGGAGCTTATTCCTACCTATAAAAAATATTCAGCCACATCGTTTTTTTTTTCAGACATTGCCCATTGTGGCGTCTACAAGCAACTATAGTAAAAAACAAACATTTAGTAAGATCATGCACTCAGGTGAATAATATTTACAAAAGTACTGATAATCCTGTTAATCACCTAGGTAAGGTGAATTACCTAAACCAGATAAATTAAGTAATCTACAGGACCATTACATTTGGTATAAGTCATTGTATTTACTTAATTAAAGAGTGTCATTTTTACAAGGCTAATGCGCATTTTTATGTGGTGCAACTAAAAGTAGCTCAGCCACATGTCGCACAGCTCAGCTCTCACGCTGAATGAGAAAAAAAGGTCGCACAGAAATCTGTCGAGGGCAGATTACGAGGAGGCGGTAAGCAGAGATTTGCGCCGCGTGCGACACTCGCGAGGTCGATGGAAACCTCATGTGCGCTTCGCACTGCAAATTGCTATGCACTCCACGGAAGCGTTCACTCACACTAGTGATTTCATATTATGCGGCTAATATACCACTATGCATATGGCTTCAAATCTCTACATTTTAAAATTCTTCAAATGTCATCTAATATGACATAATATAACATTGAGATTTAAAAGAAAATTAGGCAACTATTCGACTCGTTTGAAAATGAGAATTATAGAGGACAGTTAATGTGTGATTAATCTCGCTGTGACAGTAATTACTAAGACTATCGATGCCTTATGCCCACCAGACCGATTATTTAGAAGCGACAATTATTTTTTCATTCAATACATAACATTATGATCGCACCTGCATTGTACGCGAAACTATGCATTAACCAATGTATCGGCAATTCGACACGCATCATGCATACAAAACTCTATCCAGTCATGTTTTAAGGCTGGGTTACCATTTTCGGAAAATTTTAAAGAATGTGGTATCCGGTTTATAATACAGACTTTTGAGTCAGGAATTTGCATCTATTAACGAAGTTTATACAAAACTCACGATAATGTCTTAGACATTAATGGTGAAACTAATTACGCGGTAATTAAGGCGTAATGACTCAATCAGCTTGCAACTATTGTTTTATGATCATTATTTTGAAGTTAAATAATTTCTTGACCTAACTTTCAAGATTTAATGAAAGTTTAAATAATTTTTCTTCTTTAGAAATACCTTGCTTAAACTTTATAGATCCCTAATTGATGATAAAAAATTCTTACAAGAAATTTTTTAATCTGTTTTATTTGCAGTGTTTCCGGTAGTTTTAAATAAATGGATGAAACTTACCATTTCGAGATACATCTAGCTCAACTAGGTTTTCAAAATTCTGTATATCGGGTGGCAGTTTGTGAATTTCATTGTCACTAAGACCTAATCTTCTTAATCGATGGAGTCTGAAGAAGTTCTGTAACAAAAAAATATATATTATTTACTGTTTTAAATGATTGATACCTACATAAATAGATAGATTTCAAAATATTATTTATTTCAGTTTCACAAATGAATGATAAGTTTTAAATAAATTATTTGACTTAGATAATATCAAAAAAACTTTTTTCCAGTTTTTAAATTGTCTAACTAGACATTTTTGCCTTATGGAAACTATGAAAAAGTCCTTAAATGACATATAAATTCTTAGAATTCAATACATCATCATATTATAGTAAACAGCAAAGTACGAAAAAAAATCTCTTAGAATACTGATCAGATCAGTTGAGTGTGTATAGCGATCTGACTCTCCTCCATTCACTCCCTGGATGGCCATCATCAGATCACAGCAAGGTCAATCCTTGGTGGAGAACCAAGGTTTCAAAGTTACCTCATTTGTATGAAAATCGACTGGTGTCTTTAATTATGTGACTGCTACGTAACTCTATTTAAATAAAAATTAAATCAATTTCTATTTCTATTTCAAAGAGGGTTATGTGGTAGGTATTTGCTCTAGGGGCCATATACCTACTGAACTCCTTACTATGAACTTGAACAGGGGCTAATCTGGACATGCCGAATCTATAGAATCTAGTTATGATTTTAAAGATAACAATATCACATCTAATCATCATATCTTGATGAAACTGATGGCGAAGAAGAGCTCGATGGAGTAGGTTAAAACACCACCCTGTGATTGCTGCTATAAGCCCTAGCTGCATTTCCAATCGTTAACACCCACTGGACGAAGGTCTGAACTGTTCCCAGCAGTGGGGACATCAAATACGGCTGATATGCAATATTGGCCCTAACAGAGAATATAACATACAAACCTAAGTATAATATTATTTGTAAAAATAAATTTTAAAGAAATATTTAAAATACGACTGCCCTGCCAAAAACGAACTAAAAAGTTAAATAACAAGTGTCATTGCAGTCGGGGGACCGTATTGTGGAACAGTTTTTAATCAAAGAGGTCCCCCGACTGCAATGACTTGTTATTTAACTTTTTAGTATTTTTTAGTTCGTTTTTGGCAGGGCAGTTGTGTTTTTAATATTTTTTAAATTTATTCATTTTTATTTCACACATTTTAGTGACAAATTATATAGTTTAGAAATGTGCTCATTAAGGCCTTTCATTTGATGCCCATATTGTAAATAATGGAAGAAAAAATAGCCAGTGTCACTCGGAATGATGTAAGGATTCTAACGATACCCCATACATCCAAATCTGATAAGCCATTTAGAAGTTATGGTGAATAAAGAAACTCACAAACATACATGAACCCTGAACACATAATATACACTTCTTTTTGGGCAGTCGTGTAAAATGTTACCATAATGTAGTTATTCGCTATCACCAGCAATATAAAGTGTTCGTTTCAATTATTGAACTTAGCAGTTATTGGTTTATCTTGATAATGTTAAAAGTAATGCGTTATCGATATTTTATGTCTTTGACAACTGATAAGCAATTATTTTGTTAGTAGACCTAAACAAAAAACCAATTATCGAAAAAAAGTAGTTAGCAGTATTTGGTTCTTAAGCGTCGATAAATATTTTTTTAATCCTGTGGTATGACTAGCCCAGGTTTGCCCACCCATACTCTAAAATAGAGTACTTATTGTCCTCTATTTCGTGTTGGTGTATTTGTGTGTTGATTACTGAATCATAGAAAAATATTGCACACTGTAAATTAAATTCTGTTTTGAGATAAGACCAGTTAATTTTAATCCCACTTAATTAGAGGAAGATTCATCAACATAATTTATTTATATTAGTTACATGATTCATTGTGTGTATGGATATTATTAATTAACTGCATTACTTTCCAATGTAGGTAAATATTTAATAAAAAGAATAGCATGCATCACCATATTTTAATGGTATATAAATTGTTTTCACACAATTTATATACCAGCTTGGGATGAAAATTTTTTAACACATAGAAAACTGTCCAAGTCAGGAAAAAAATGGTAGTCTGTTGGAGCAAGGTCTGGCGAGTAAGGAGGATGACGTATGGTTTCTAACTGCAGCTCCTGAAGAGTTATTTGGGGTTTAAGTATGAAATTGACGTTTTTTATGGAGAATTTAAAAGAATTTGGATTTTCCATACTAACATTATCTTAATTTATTAACAACTATGAATGTTAATGTTTTAACACATTTATGCACAAATGTTTAAACACTCAGCTAACTAATGCCACATGTATTAAGTAAAAAAAAAGTATCAGCTAAGTTACAAGGAATTAAGTGGTCATTTCTGCTAACAAAATAAAAAACCGGCCAAGTGCGAGTCGGACTCGCGCACGAAGGGTTCCGTACCAAAAAACGGCAAAAAAAATCACGTTTGTTGTATGGGAGCCCTCCTTTAATATTAATTTTATTCTGTTTTTAGTATTTGTTGTTATAGCGGCAACAGAAATACATCATATTTTGTGAAAATTTCAACTTTCTAGCTATCACGGTTCATGAGATACAGCCTGGTGACAGACAGACAGACAGACGGATAGCGGAGTCTTAGTAATAGGGTCCCGTTTTTACCCTTTGGGTACGGAACCCTAAAAAGTAGTCCTTTTAAGATACTTTTTTAACGTTGAGGAAAAAAGAAATATTTTTATTGCTGAAAGGGGGTGTTATGATCGTAATTCGAAATAATAACAAGTAATCGAAGCATCTTTAACATTATAGAAGATATTAGAGCCTCTGTGTGTGAGAAAAAATCGGCAATTTCATACTTTAACCCATATTATTAACATTCATTATTAATTTTGTTTTCAATGGAATAAGTAGTAACATACATTTACATGTAACATACATTTACATTGCTGCAATTTTTGTAAAAAATAAAGATTATCTTCTATTATATTTTATTTTCCTCGGATACTACTGGGCCAATTTCAATCAATATACAATTATTAACCAATATACCTAATGGTTTATTTATTTATATGGATACTATATAGTTGTGTTTCTGGTATGCATTACAATGCCACATGAATGAATGGTTTAAGCCATGTTGACATGATCAAAGTCTGCTTTGACAAAGTAACTGGACAAAGTAGCTTTGATCAAAGTTTACTTGGTTACCTGTTGACACACTCAGTCTGCTTTGACAAAGTAGCTTTGACAGAAAGCTTTGAACGGAGTTCAATTTGATACAGGTTGACTATGCTTGGATCAGTTTCTTTATATTTGCCACTCTTGAACATGGCTCCGTGTCCAACACTGTGAATACGGCTCCAAGTCCACTTTGATTGGACACCGACGTCAGAGTGCACTTTGATTGCTCATTTACACAATCAAAGTAGTCATCAAACTACTTCGTCAAAGCAGGCTTTGATGAAAGTATAGCATGGTCCAAGTTTACTTTGATTGCTCGTTTACACGATCAAAGTAACATCCAAGTAGCCATCAAAATTACTTGGTCAAAGCAGACTTTGATCATATCAACACGGCTTTAGGAATAAATAGAGCTAGTTATAATAATATACTGCGCTAGGTATATTATTCCAAGACAGAGGACGTCACTTGTTTTGTCAGTTATTTTTTTATAATATTTGGGCCAGGAACAAAGATCACCCCCCAATAGATACCTCATACAAGGCAACAGACACGCACAACACATACTTGCTTTAGCTAGTATAAACAGACACTATTGGAATCACAATTTTAGTCCCGACCAAGTCTATGAACCGTAAGCATGTCAGAGTTCATTACAATTTTTTAGAATTGTTTTGTAACTTAAATACATTTAAAATGGGTTTCTGTGCATTGAAATGGTGTGGAAAGTCTGCTAAGTAAGACGTCAAGTTATCAAAAATTTGGCATAACATTTCATGAGTAAAAAATTCTGCACAGTAATTATATTTATGCTAGTTAAGAGGCATATTACGTTTCGACTGTGATTTTTGCGTAAAATGGCCAATTTTGGGGTTCTCGATCTCAGAAATAACAATACATGAACAGTTTTGACTTATTGAATAGTGTAGAACAGCTATTGGAATAGATCATAGCGGCCTCGCTTTTTTGAAAATTTGCTTAACTTTATAATTAAACCCGAAATTGCAGAGAAAGATTTTCATAAAATGCGCGAAGGCTCTTTTTTGGGGTCATGGATTGAACTACTGTGCTAAACAAATGAAATAAAAAAAATTGAATATTATCTCTTATAGACAATAGCTCTCGAAATATGCAACAGAGAGCAATAAATTTTTGAGTCGTTCTGTAGATAATATCCCTGTGTATTTGAATAATGCAAAAAAAGTATCGCTAGTATAAGACCAAAGGCACTGTATAGTTGAATAGATCATAGCAGCCTCGGAATTTTAAAATTATGTATGGAATATGTGAAAAAAAATCCCAATCAAAAACCATAAAACTACTAAAAACGCTCAGAATTAACTGTGAATTTCTCCTAGATACATAATTATTATTACGTAAAATTTATATTAGAATAATCTTCACTTCATACGAAAATCAAATTTCACACTTTTATTTGTTGTTTGTACTTGTTTTTCTTTCTGTGTATGTTCAAAGTTGACTCTAAGAAATCGTTCACCAAATTTAATTTTCCTTTCTAACCCTTTAACTTTCCAGTGTATCATCATATTACTTTTTGTCGCGAACACATATAATTGTATTTAGTAGACTCAAAGGTTTCTCTAGGTTGTAGCGCTAAAATCCGTCAAAATCGAAATTTCAACGAAAAAATGTGATAGGGCCCTTAAAGCAAGTATATGTTATGTGCGTCTGTTGTCTTGTATGCAATATCTATTGGGGGGTTATCTGCAGCCCAGAACCATCTCATTAATACTACACCCAAAGCTTTACAGTAGCACAAAAGCTGAACAGTATCAAAAAAATACATGCATGGCTGACTTTTCAAGTAACTCTGTACCTATGTATGTATTTTAAGAGTACTGTCTGTCTCAACTACAATGCACATTGAAGAAAAACTTCATATTCAAGATTTTCAATACTAGATGTTAAATGTCAACAGTGTAACATCTACCCAATATAGATAACTTTGGATAGACATTATCTATTTTATATTGGGTACCTATCTACCAGTCTTGTACCTGTCTACACAAAAATTAAATGAAGTAGGTCTTTGTTGTTAGTTATTCTCACTCGATAGACATTTTGTGTACAAATTAAATTGATTTTGCGGTCACAGTGTCGTCATGGTAAAGTAGAAATCTGTAAGCATTGATATTATTTACACCTATCAGTGATAAGGTGAACGCCCACGATATGATACAGTTCATGATACTATCTCCACAAGGTTAGCACAAACATTACCTTCGGCAGATCTCGTATATGGTTAGCATCCAAAAAGAGTTCCTCCAAACTTCGGGAGTAACGCAAAATGTCTTCAGGTACGTTTGGCAACGAGCAATGCCGCTTGTCTACACATTCCACTTGGCGATTACATTTGAACAAAGGTATACATCGAAACATGTTGAACACTACACTTCAAACAAACTTTTATTTATTATATCACTATAACGACACATATTTGAGCACTTGAAAAGGTTTAACACTAAATTAGCATTTTACAGTGTATTTTTTATTCAAAATATTCGAAAATTTTATAGCCGCACCTCACCCCAGAAAACGAAGCCACAAACTGTGGGTGTTGCCATAATTAAAATTTAATTTTCTAACAACATTGAAGGTGAATAATCAGTTCGGTATCAGTCCATTCTATCAGTCTGGAAAAAAATCAAAACGAAAAGCGACAAACGCTCAAACCGTGTTAGGCATAAACTAATTCGACCTCTTTATTTGCTACCATAAAGTGTTGTGTGTCAGGAAAAAGGGTTGACATCTTGTCATAGGTGTGAGAAAGTAATAATATATGAATAGTGATTCATTGTTTGTTTTATTCATGTTAAGTTAAATAATAAGTAGTCTGCCTGCTAAAATTCAAGAGGTTATGGGCGTTATCGTCACGCAAGTTATCAGATAAATATAGTGCCAGACGGAAAAATCGAAACTGGCGAAATGTCAACTTCAGAAGTAATGTTAACATATCCCAAATTAGGGAAAGACAATTTCGGCCACTGGAAGTTTAGGGTAAAACTGATTTTGGAAGAAAAGAAGTTAAATGATGTACTTACAAAAACAGCAGACCAGCTAAAAGCGGAAAAACTCGAAAGCAAGGATATAGAAGCACGAAATGTAATAGTACACTCACTTCCAGACAAATTTTTAGACTATGTAAAGGAGGCCAATACAGCAGCTGAGATGATAAGACTTCTCGAAGAAACTTTTGAAAGAAAAAGCATAGTAAACAAACTACATCTGAGACGAAAGCTGATAAACCTTAAGTGCAAAACAAATCTTCAAGAGCACTTCTTAATATTCGACAAACTAGTTGCAGAACTAGAAGTGACTGGAACAAAGTTAGAGACTATAGACAAGATCTGCTATCTACTTTGCTCAATGTCGGAAGAATATGAACAAGTAGTCACATCTATAGAGACAATGAGCGCGACCACTACAGATATAAAATTAGACTTTGTTAAAGCACGGCTACTGGACGCCGAGATAAAGCTTCAAGACAAAAACGTAGAAGACGTTCAAGAAAATGCGTTCACATTAAACTGCTACACGTGCAACAAGCCCGGACACCTAGCACGAGACTGTCCATTTAAACGTGGAACAAGTCGAGGAAACTCAAGAAGCAGAGGAAACAGAAGAGGAAGAAGAGGATACTACTATGGTTCCTATAATCAACGGAATCAACATGCACAAATGAGTAATGAGGGTGTATCCCATGAACCTGATGACGCCACGTTTGTGACGACCGAATTGGCACTTAACGCAAACTGTGAAGAGGGATATATCAAGTTAGTCATAGATTCAGGTTGCACTCAACATATAGTGCAAGATAAATATGAAAAATACATGACAGATATATGTTTCTTAGAGAAACCAGCTAAGATAAACGTTGCTAACGGTGACTGGGTGATTGCAGAAAAGACAGGAAAACTGGTAACGTTCTTTAAGGGAACAAAAATAACCCTGACAAATGCCCTAATAGTCAAAGGTATATCCCTAAACTTGGTCTCTGTTAAATCTACGGTCGAAAAAGGTTTCGCAGTTCACTTTGAAAAACAAAAAGTCCAAATATATAAAGATGGATCGGGAGTGTTTATTGAAGCAGGGATAGAAGGAAAACTGTATGTGATAAATGCAGAGATAAGGTGCAAACAAGAACAATGCAATGCAATTAAAAATAATTCTGATGTTTGGCATAGGCGCCTTGGACATTTAAATCGGAAATCGTTAGGAATACTAAATTTACCATATTCACTGAAATGTTGCGATGCGTGTCTAAGGGGAAAAGCCACAAGAGCTCCTTTTACCCCAACTATAAAACCTAGATCAAGAGCAGTGGCTGAATTGCTTCATACCGACATAGCAGGTCCTATGAAAACTGAGACTTATAATGGTGAAAAGTATTTTCAAACCATTATCGACGACTACTCACATTTCTGTGTCGTTTACCTACTTAAGAACAAAAGTGAGGCCACAGAAAATCTGATCAAATACATACGCCTGATAGAAACACAAACGAACTACAAGGTGAAACGCATACGAAGTGACAACGGGAAAGAATTTACAGCAAATAGAATAAATGAATTCTGCGAACGAAAAGGAATCTTACAAGAAACCACGGTGCCATATTCTCCTCAAAGTAATGGTGTAAGTGAGAGGATGAATCGAACAATACTAGACAAGGCTCGAACTTTGATGCTAGAAAGCGGATTACCGAAATACCTGTGGGGTGAAGCAGTTAAGTGTGCAACATACCAACTCAACAGATGTCCCAGCAGCGCCATCGGCTTTTTGACACCGACTGAAATACTATATGGACGCAGGGACATAGAGAAATTAAGAGTCTTTGGGTCAAGAGCATGGGCTTATAACCTACCAAAAGCTAACAAACTGGAACCAAGAGCCACAGAAATGAGATTGGTAGGATATGGAAAAGTTGGTTATCGACTGTGGGACCCCATACAAAATACGATAAAGTTGTCTAGAGACGTAAAATTTGATGAAAGCGATGTAAAATATGAAGAGCATTTAGGAAAAGAAACGTATCTTCTACCAAATCAAAGAAATATGTACAACAATAATGATAGTGAAACGGAAAGAGAAGTTAATCAACAACACGATGATCCGCAAAACGAAACACAAAGAGAAGTTTATCAACAGGAATATGGTGAGCAGCAAAACGAAAGACAAGAAGAAGTACAAGAACAAGAAGAACAGCACAGTACCAGATCTGGAAGACGTGTAAAGAAACCTAGATATCTTGAATCTTACACATACGAAACAGTATACTGCCTATGCACTGGTGATGATCCGAAAACATACGAAGAAGCAGCCAAAGATGAAGAGTGGAATGAAGCAATTAACAAAGAGCTAACGGCATTGGAAAAATTGAAAACTTGGGAGCAAACAACCCTACCAAAGGGTACTAAAACTATTAGTACAAAATGGATTTTCAGGACTAAGTCAGATGGCACAAAGAAAGCTAGGTTAGTCGCAAAGGGATACCAAGAGGAGAATAATGACAATGTATACTCACCAGTGGCAAGAATGTCAACTATACGACTCATGCTAAGCCAAGCAGTAAACATGAATCAAGAAATAAGACAATTGGATGTACCTACCGCGTTTCTAAATGGCGTACTTGAAACAGATATATACATAAAACCACCAAAAGGAACAAAAGTAGAAAAAGGCAAGGTATTGAAACTTAGGAAAGCGTTATACGGTTTGAAGGAAGCGCCAAAGTGCTGGAACACTAGATTTCACAAATATATAATATCATTAGGACTCGAACAGTCCAAGTACGATTTCTGCCTGTACAAGAGTAAAGATACCTGGCTTTTAGTATTTGTTGATGACATTTTGCTGATGGGAAACTATGAACTAGTACTAAACTCATTGAAAAAGGAGTTTAATGTAAAGGATTTAGGCAACCTTAAAAATTACCTAGGACTAGAAATATCCAAGACTAAAGATGGGTTGGAGATCGGACAAAATAAGATGATAAACATGGTACTTGAACGGTTCAACATGAAAGACTGCAAGGGTGCTAGTACACCTATGGAAAACAACTTCACTATAGACGGAAGTTATCCTGTAGTGTCTGATGTACCATACAGGGAATTAATTGGGTGTTTGTTATACATTTCTTCTACAAGTCGACCAGATATATCTTTTGCCACTTC
This sequence comes from Agriphila geniculea, assembly GCA_943789525.1. NCBI lineage: Eukaryota > Metazoa > Arthropoda > Insecta > Lepidoptera > Crambidae > Agriphila > Agriphila geniculea. The sequence goes on from OX038880.1 coordinate 12,511,062, forward strand.
TTTTCTGAGTCGATATTTAGATAAACCTACTGAGCAGCTGTGGACTGCAGCGAAAAGGGTTCTGAGATACCTCAAACATACAGTTGATAAGAAGATACGTTACGAAAATGGAAGTAGTTCAGAAATATACGCCTACTCTGATTCTGATTGGGCTGGAGATAAACAAGACAGAAAGAGTGTCAGTGGTGGAGCAATTTTTCACGGCGGTAACCTGATATCCTGGTACTCAAAGAAACAGAGTTGCGTAGCCCTGTCAACTGCGGAAGCAGAATACCTTGCGTCAGCTATGATTGGCGCAGAAGTACTATATCTTCGTGGGGTAGTGCATGATTTCACTTCATGCTTTCCAACGTGCTATTTACTGATGGACAACCAGAGTGCAATAGCAATGATTCAATCATTTGAGAACAGCAGAAGGTCAAAGCACATAGATATAAAAGCACATTTTATCAAAGATCTAGTTAACCTGAAGATATTGCAAGTTTCATATGTCCCCACTAGTGAAAACGTCGCAGATATTATGACCAAGGCTTTGTGTTCACCAAAGCATCATTACTTCTTAGACATCTTGAAACTTGAGGGGGGATGTTAGGCATAAACTAATTCGACCTCTTTATTTGCTACCATAAAGTGTTGTGTGTCAGGAAAAAGGGTTGACATCTTGTCATAGGTGTGAGAAAGTAATAATATATGAATAGTGATTCATTGTTTGTTTTATTCATGTTAAGTTAAATAATAAGTAGTCTGCCTGCTAAAATTCAAGAAACCGGTTAGTCAAATATTTGACAGTGTTCTTTGACCTAAAGGAAATTTTCCCCTTTTTTCCAGATATATAACTACGGGATTTTATATTTCATACTTCTGGTCTTTAATGTAGTCCCTCTCTAGACTGTGCCCTAGCTAGACTATCAAGTAAGTATGGCATGTCAAGCACGTCCACTACCATTTGGAGGTGTGCGTGGCCTACTTCTGCCCCCTGATTTTGTAACTTTGTTCCAATCAACTCTGACAGAAATTGCAGTTACATTGCTGCTTTAGTAAGTACCAATGTGATAACTATCTTACTTAAAGCAGCAATGTAAAGGCGCGGGCACATCTGTCTGACGCCACGTCTATACGTCGTATTTATATGGCCGTGTTATAAGATAAGTGTGTTCCTAGGGCATATACATTTACTATGAAAACCGGTGTCATCAGACGGCGTGTTAACACGTGGCGTCAGGCAAATATGCCCGCACCTTAACTGCGGTTACAATCGATTTCAATCGAGACTTGTTAGCAACGGAGTTACGTAATCAGGGGGCTGATAGGCCACGGTAATCACGTGCTAAGCGTTCGTTCGCTACGCTAGAGCGATTTTTTTGATGCGTGATTTTTTCACCGCGTGATTTTTATAGCGATGCCCGACGCCTTCTTTCGACGGTGTTCACACGAGCGTTATTTATTTATTTCAGTGAAGATTTACAGACAAATAACATCTTTGAAATAAGTAAATAATACTATGTTTTACAATTGGCTTTGATAACTTTTTGAACATGACTGGAAATCTCAAAACCATTTCGAGGAATAAGCTTTCGGTACAGTGTCTACTAATTAAATTTAAAAATAATTCTATATTTTTAAAGATATTTATAATATTCAATAAAAAGCTTTAACCTTCAAATGACCTTCATATGACGTCATCACATACAGATCCCCCAGCCATAATAAAAAAAAGAAAAAAAGGGCAAAGACAATTTTGACAATGAACTTGGCATTAGGGATGGTGGAAGGTGGAAGTGAAAAAATATCGATATAGGTAATAATTCTCAGAAAAAAATGAGATGAAATGGGATGATGACTAAGTAATGGATTCTAATTTTAAGGTATTGTAAAACATAAAAAATAGCAAAATAAACCCCTACGCGAAATTTTGGCTCGATTTGACGAATTTTACGATGATTTTTAAGACTCAAAAGTTGGAAAAAATCAAAATGCTCCAGTAACTAAATAGTGTCGACTATTAGAATCCATACGTAATTACAAAAAAAAATGTTTTGGAAAAATTATTGTAAAAACATCTATCGATATATCAGAGTATATCGATGAACTTATCTCGTAATTTTTTTCACATCCCTACTATTAAATGTTTCTAAATAGAAATAAAGTATGCACATATTTTCACAATGTTTATTATGTTATCCTGCAAATTTATCAGTCCACAAGCAAACGTTACAATTTCATCCATGTAGGCTACATCCAAAATAGACACAATACATACAATACATTTCGCAATTTGGGTAGATTGGGCGTGTCAGTTTTTACAAAGTTTTTCAGCTGAGTTTCCACTGGTAAGCAATTTTTATTATAATTTTACCACCTCAAAAATTATTGCGGCAAATTAAGAAGGTAGGTTAGAACCGTCACAACTGGATTAAATGAATAAAATAGAAGAAATATTAACTATAACTTATTTGTTTACAAACAACCATAAAGTCATTATGACAGGTAATGACACTTGGCCGTTCTTTTTCTATAAGTAGATGGCAAAGGTTTTCCTTCTTAAACTTTCATGCCACTAATGACGTCATTCCGGTTGACCATATCCGTTCGACAAATATATTTATAAAAAAATAAATACGGGACCAAATGTTAAAATATTCAAATTAGTTTCTTATATTGGCCTAATCTGTAGTAAAAAAAAATAAAAAAAATACCTTTTATTTTTTAACCAAAGCCAATTGAGTATAATAGTGATTATTTCCTTTGTGAGTATACCTACAGTAGTTTAACGCCCGATTCTCCCGAAGTGCATCCAGTAAGGCCAGATCAAGTAATTTATCTCAAATTAGGCTGCAAACTAAGCAAATTAGGTTTTAAGGAGGCCAAAAAGAAAAACAAAGTTCAACAAAGTTGAATTAAAAAAACCTTCGACACAAAAGTGCTAACTCCTAAAAAGTTAAAAATAATATCAAGTCAAATCAAATAGATTAAGGCCGGCCACACACAGACGTAATCACGTAACGGAATTCCGAACGTAATTTCGACAATGTATGAAGATTCCGTACGGAAAAAACACGCTTGTGTGTGGCAGCCCATAGATTTTGTATGCAGCTGCTGCGTTCGGAATCACGTACGTACGGAATTCCGTTGCGTTATTCCGTCTGTGTGTGGCCGGCCTTAAACCGAAGGCTAAACGCATGGTAAATACTGTGATCCATCGACATAGAGTAAATTTTAACCATGGAAAGTAATTTGTATGGAATGTTCAACATTTTACTTTCCATGGTTAAAATGTACTCTATGGCGATGGATCACAGTATTTACCATGCGTGTAACCGTCACTTTAGTAAAGTTTGACATGTATGTCTCCGACTTACCATAGGGTTTGGTCACCCATGTCGGATTGCTCATTCATGTACTTGACCTCTCTGTCGGTCGGCTCATTTCAGGGCGAAGTGCATCATCCGGATACCGAAGGGAATTACTAAATCCATGGTCTTGTCTTGTCACATCACATGTCAATGTCATGTCATTGGTTTGATTCGTATTTCTCTGTCTACGGTTTGATTCTTAGAGTAGGGATTTGATTGGTTGGTTCACTTTGGTTGTTAGTTTGTTTATTCATTCCAGTGATGAGCCGAGACCGCTATTTTTTGAATAAAATCGAATCAGTGTTCGAGTCCAGGTACTCGAATTGGGTATTCGAGTACTGAGACTAGTATTCGAATACTCAATTAGACTCGAATACTGTTTTGACACTTGTGAAACGTACATTTACATTGTTCCACATAACAGTTCAAAAAGTAAGTATTACTACACAAAATGACACTGATTTTATATATTAATTCCAACAATAAACAATCAAATTTAGCGCTATTGTCTGATTACCTAATGGAACGCATAACTTTATTTGTCCTAAACATGAAACGCATACTGTTAAATGGCATAATCATCATTTAGCATAATATTTTATAGCACAATTTCAAAACGCATAATATCATAAGGCTTAATTTTGTTAAGCATAAATATTCAATGGCATATTTACAAAAAGCATAAATGTCAAAACGCATATTTTTTAATTGGCATATTGTCTAAAAAGCATAATCATCAAAAGACATAATCTTATTACGCATTGTAATAAGAGACTTAATTTCTTTAGGCATATTTTTTAAAACTCATAATTATTTTATGAATAAGTAATCATTAAAAATATGAGGCTCCCGGCTATCACTCTGCAAGCAAAAACCCAGCCTGCACAATCCGTGCGAGCAAGCACCCAACACGCAAGCAAGCATGCAGGCAAGCAGGCAATATGCAGGCAAGCATGCAGGCAAGCATGCAGCACGCAGGCAAGCATGCAGGCAAGCATGCAAGCAAGCACGCAGGCAAGTATGCATCATGCAGGCAAGCATGCAGCATGCAGGCAAGCATGCAGCATGCAGGCAAGCATGCAGCATGCAGGCAAGCATGCAGCATGCAGGAAAGCATGCAAAATGCAGCATTCATGCAAGCACTATAGAGCTCCGCTCGCTTCGCTCGCTCCGCTGCAAGTGGTCAAAACACTAACCTAACCTAACCTACCTAGTACACAAAAAGTTTTTCTTTATAGCGGGGGGCCTCAGGCCCCCCGACCCCCCCGAGCAGGGGGGCCAGCCCCCCTGCACCCCCCGGCAAGCATTTTGCAAGCAAGCATCCACAATGCAAGCAAGCATGCATGCATGCAAGGAAGCACAGCATGCAAGCAAGCATGCAGCGTGCAACATGCATACAAGCATTATTAGGGTGAGTACCCACTTAGGTTCGCGAACCTCCGCGCTCCGCGAACCTGCACCAAAAAATCTGTTTATCCTGTACTGCAACAGTGCGCCATAGTGTGTACGTGTGCGAACACGTATCCGAACCTGGTTCGCACGCGTATAGACTCAAATCAAAGTGAAAATAAAATGTTTGCTATTTCGCTTTGTACCAGGTTCGCGGAGCGCGGGGGTTTGCGAACCTAAGTGAGTACCCACCCTTAAGCTCCACCTGCTTAGCTTAGAGTGGTCTAAACTCTAAACACTGACCTAACCTAACCCACCAATGGTGGTCACAATTAAAGTTATTTTTTTTATAAATTAGTATTCAAATTAGTAATGTTTCCTTTTATATTATGCCATAAAACATTAGTAGTTATGTATATTAGACATAACAAAATTATGCCTTTCAAAATATGCTTACTGACAATATGCCAATTGAAATTAGGAATTGTAACTATTATGCTTTGAAATATTATGCTTTTTAAAAGTTATGCAATTCGATGGTTATGCGTATCGAAATTTATGCTAAATAAATAGTATGCTTTGTGATTATTATGCCAATCGAGTTATGCCAAGTGATTTTAGGACAATCGAAATTATGCGATGCGAAGGGCACCCCTATTGTCTACCCGCTTTGGTATTCGCATAATTTTAATACTCGAATTCTATATTCGAGTACTTATGTCTTCGAATACTGTATTTTCGGTAGTCGAGTATGCGAGTACCAAGAAGGTATTCGAATTAGTATTCGAGTCAGCCTTGTCTTGGCTCTACCCATCACCATCACTAGTTTAGGGATGTCGAAAGTGAAAAAATATATCAATATATCGATACATCTTTATTTATTGAAATATCAATATCGGCCTCGATATAACGCGAAAAAATATCGATATATCGATTTCGATCAAATTTTCAGAGAACATTTGCAGTTTTAAAATAATAATGTATTTAGTTCAAGCTAGCTCAGAAATCTCAATAGAATTTTTTAGAATTTTCGTGAATACCAATTTTTCTCCCAACATATTGAAGTATTTTGGTTTTCTTCAATCTTTTCATTTACTATCCAACTTCCATTGTTATTATTATGTTTTCAAAATTTTTTGGATATAATTTAAAATAAATGGAAAAATTTGGAGGTAAATGCCCATACAAAAGTCTCCAGCAGCAGTAGCGCCACCAATCGTCCCGCCCTGCTATTCTAGCGAGTAATGTGATGCTAATAAATATATCGTTTTTGATACCATTTTCGAAATTGGTTATTTTGTATCGATGTATCGATATATCGGATTAAAATATATCGGCTAAATATATCGATATATTGAACAAAAAATATCGATGTATCGATATTTTTTCAACAAGCCTGCTCTGCACTAGTTCATTATTTTCTTCATTATTATTAAACAGGGGTGCCAACTTTGGGGTTTTCCCCCTAGATTTAGGGGGAGAACATATAGGTTGGGATTTTTTAGGAGGCCTAATATTTTTAGGGGTAATTTGAGGGGCATTATGAATTTATTGTTAAAATAAAATATTTAGATATATTGAAATCAAGTTTGTGTATAAGGCCTTTAGAACATGCGTAAAATAAGCTGCATAAAAGACTTTCAATTGAAATGCTGCAAAGCATCATGATGATCCGCTTCTCTCTGCGGCGCAATGGTGGCCCTTGCGTTACATTTACTCCTAGAAAAAAAAGCCTATTTAATGTGAAAATGTACGATTTGAAAAATTAAACCTCATCAGAGATTGAGAAACATGAGACCAAAGCTCTGGCTGATAAAATAGATATGTTGTAATTAAAGAGTATTTATAGGAAATATTATATTGTTTCTTTTTGGGGGGTTTTATAATCAATTTTAGCGATTTTAGGGGTTTTTGACATGTGCTTAGGGGAAAACATTTTCAGGAGATGGCAACCCTGTTATTAAATAAACTATAATCTATGTGTCGTAGGATAATTGTACAAACAGGATTTTTACAAAAATCCTAGTATAATTGTAAAATACCGGAAATCTAAGACATATTTTTGCAATCATCCGAGTAACGTTTAGGATTTTCACAAAAATCCGGCGTATCTTAGGTAAATCGCGAATCACCATGTTTTTGCGCGCGCTGATTGGCTGACGTCATCGTTATTGACTGACGGATGCTCTGATTGGCTATTTGTTATTGTTCTGATTATTGTCAAATATTTCTCTAGTGTTTTGTATAAATTTTACGTTTATTATTTAAAAAAATCTGAGTGCTCACATTAATCAAGAGACATTGAAGTGAGTGAATGGGGAATGTCCGAAAAAAATAAAAATTCCTGAATATTTTTTTATAGGTAGGAATAAGCTCCCTTAGTTTTAGAAAAAGTTTCAGAATTTTCTGTTGCGTCAAACTTTTTTAATAAATTAAAGTCTCTTCGACGTCACAAATGTACGAAAGTAACAGCAGAATGGCGATTTTACCTTTGCCACCACCTGCCACAACCACAGCAACTATTAAAAAAAAGTTTTGACATTTTGTGTTGAAACTTTTTTTTTTTAATAGCATGTTGTTGTTAAGACAGGTGGTGGCAAAGGTATAATCTCCATTCTGCTGTTACTTTCGTATATTTGTGAAGTCGAAGTGACTTTATTTTTTATTTTTATTTATACGCAACCGAAAATTCTGAAACTTTTTTCTATTACTGTTGACTTTTGAATCGCCGATGTGATCGGACGTGTCGATTAATTCATGTGATTAATTAAACAATAACTTGCAAAATAATTGTGACCTAGATTTACGATACGCGGAAGAGACATTTATCTATGCCAAACGGTAATTGCTTTAAGTGAATTGTTTTGTTATTTTTACGATGTTAAGTGAACAACAATAAAAATGGATAGCAGCCCCTTTAACCGGAGCGCGGTAACGGCCCGCAGCCCGCCTACGCCCTCGCGCCAACCCCCGGCGCCCGCGCCCGCTCAACATGAAGAGGACCCTCCAGAAGTTATATCCACTCCTGATATCCAGAATTGGATGAAAAGCATTGAACAATGCCTAAATGAGTTCTGCGCTATTTCGTGCGAAGGTAAATTAAATTCAGACCAGAAATTACGTATCAACAATTTATGCCGCAAAGTTAGCCATGGAACATCTCAACTGGCCGTCCAATACCAGTCCCTTAAGCAGAAAACTATTCAGACCCATATTTCAATTCAAGCCCTTAAAGAAAAACATGACCTTTCGCAGCGTCTTCAAGACCTCAAACTAACGATTGAAGAGTCCTCAAAACCAGCCGCGGGTTCAGTTTCCTTCGCCGACGTTCTTAAAAAAAGTGCTAACAACCTGATTAAGCCCAACAACTTGAATTCTGTCGCAATATACCCTACTGACAAAACAAAGTCGAGCGAGGAGACAAAAACTCTAGTTAAGAAAATTATCAAACCGGAACAAATGAAGCTGCATGTGAGGAGTTTGCGCAAAACAAAAAATGGTGGTGTTATCATCAGCACTGACACCAAGGACGACGTTGAGAAACTGAAGCAGACGGCACAACTGATGACCTCTGGCCTCACTGTGGATGAACCACCTAAACGAAAGCCGCGAATCGTAGTTATTGGAGTGCCCGTGTGTATGCAGGAAACGGAAGTCTTCAACTGCATTTTTCAGCAAAACTTATCCAATAAACTTCATGGCATGACAATCGATACCTTTTTGACCTCTATTAGATTAAGTCATAAGTCAGGAAAGAAGGACGCTGAGACCTGCAACTATGTTATAGAAGTCCCTGCAGATATACGAAAAGCCTTAATTACTAATGACAGAGTATTTGTAAATTGGTCTTCGTGCCCTGTAAGGGACTTCACTCTTGTGACGAGGTGCTACAAGTGCCAGCAGTACGGTCACGCGGCCAAGACATGCCGAGAGGAGGCCACCACCTGCGGACACTGTGGCGAAATAGGACACGCCATCAAGGACTGTGCTAAAAAAACTGAGCCTCCAAAATGTGCTCATGCTTGCACTTCAAGAAGCCCTCTAACCACAAAACAGGTGATGCTGACTGTCCGGCTAAAAGAAATGCTGAACAAAGATATATAAACTCAATAAATTATATAGGAGCCTAAAAGCCTAATTTTTCACTAATTTTATTTTTAGATAATTTTAACAAATTATGTATTTTCTGTTTTTATAACAATTCATCAATAGCATTAGTTTTTGATGCGACAATAACCGATCACCAGTGTTCTACTAACCTTTATAATAATTCACCACATCTAACATGTATGCAAAATAAAATAAATAACTATAGATAAATATTTGTAATTAAACTTGAAGTATGCATCACTGCCATTGACCTAGATTAAAATTTTGATGACGCAGGGCGGGTGTAATTGTAGGTAATGTTTGTGAAACCGTATCGAGAAGAATTATTTTTGTATTACAAAAAGAATATGTAGGTTTTTCTCGCTAATGTAGATTTATATAAAAAACATTGTTTTTGTTTTAGCTCTTTTTGCGAATTTTGTTTTTTATTTTTCATTTAATTATATTATTAATTACGTTGTATTTTATTGTTTAATAATTTTAAGTAGTTTTGTAAGTCCTTTTTTCGCCTGAAACACAGGTTAATCCTAGTTCAGGCACATTTTATTTCTTTTCCCTAAATTATCTATGTTTAGACTTGTTATAAATAGTGATTTAAGATTATTTCAATAAAGATTTATTATTATTTATATTACTAAAAGAGCTTATTCCTACCTATAAAAAAATATTCAGCCAAATTTATTTTTTTCGGACATACCCCACAGGCTCGATCAGTGCAGACAATTTAGAGGTTATATCTTAAAAATAACATTTCTATACAGAATTAAGAAAGTTCTATAGCACTTGTCAATATTGTTGTGCAAAAACTAAATGGACTTTCGAGTTAAGTAATTAATGCTCTTAAAACTTCAATTGAAGAATCCAATTCGGCAAAATTACGAAATAACCCCAAAACCCAACAGCAATATGTTCTGACCAATCAAACTGAAGTTGTTATAAACCGTATCTTAGATTATCCAATCAGCGTTCAAGTTCACGATTTTCCTAAACATACTAGGATTTTTACAAAGATCCTAAAAATTACTCGGACGATTGTGAAAATTCATCTTAGATTTCAATTATCCGGTTCTTTACAATCGTCCTAGGATTTTTGTAAAGATCCGGTTTATACGATTATCCTACGACATATGCATTGCATTATTAATTTGTGTCATTCAGGGGGTGACAGCTTTAGTTCCTTGTTTTTCGTTTTGGCGCTGCTATCGCGTAGTCACCTACATTTCCACCAATAAAATCGTTGACGTCACGCGAATCGCGTGATGTGATGATTTTATTGGTGGATATGTCGGTTACGTACTGTCATGCCATTATTGTTCATGTGTGTGTGTCGATAAATAATGGAGTGCCGGCGGGCTGATTATCTAATTAGAAACCACCTAGCAACCGGTCTCTTTTGACAGCTGAATATGATACATTGCTACTTCTTTTTGGAATGAAAAAAACATATACCAAAGAAAAGTAGCAATGTATGTCGAATGAAACCGGTCGCTAAATAGTTTCTTTTTAGATAATCAGGGTGCGGTTGTACTTGTAATTTTCCTCGGTTTATTGCTTGAACTGAGATACTTGTGACGCCTATTTATCTTCAGTTATTTCCATTCTTCGAACAAAGTAGTACGTAAACAAAACTTTTCGTCGTGGAGCTTCGGAAGTGCTATGTTGGTTGCACTGCAACAAGTGAAACTTGCCAGAAGATGTTTAGTTTCCCCAGAATCCCCAGGAACGATTTAACTTTCTAGATGTATGTCTTTCCTAGTGCCTGGTAGTCCTTCCCTCTTAGGATTTACCGAGAAAAACTTTTGAAGAAACGAGTAGATAGGTAAATTTTGACGAGCACCAGTTCGACATGGAAGGACGAAGAATTCATTTTTCCCTACCCTTGCCTGATAAGCGAATTAGCTCATGGAATTCCGCTTGGCGTGAAAAGTAAGCTACTTTTATTATTTTGAAAGTTTTCATTGTCTCACATAAGACCTACTTAATAAAGTAATAGGTAACCATAATAACAATAATTATAAAGTTGTGTCTACTGGTTAGGTTCTTTTAGTTACTTTGATAGCATAGTCCAAGAACCTTTGTCTGATGGCCTCATATATTAAATAGCTTAATTTTTTTAAATATTATATATACTTTGCCCGACAAGAGTGTGGCTCTTTAGTTGATGAAAGAATACCTTGTTACTAAATGCATTACATAAGTTTTTCTTTTACTCGATAGGTACTGTCTTGTTACAGAAGATTTTGACTATATGGAAATATGAAGGTGTTATAATTTGCTCTAAAATAATAAGTGTTTCTTTTTTGCAACACATAACATCATGAACAAACACGATTAATTTCAAGATCAAAATGAGATGGACCTGCCAGGGCCTTGTTATGCTGAGAGATCACTGATCAGGTAAGTCAAATGGAATCAAAGAATACTAAATAAACACTATGAAGGAAGGTAAATAGATAGTCTCGCTCGAAACAATTGAAGACGCAGGAAGCACATTATATTTTTTTACATTTTGTGAGAAAAATCATTTTCCTTGTTTTTCATTGCAATAACAACCATATCATAGTTTAGGCTCCAGTCCATCCAAATGTGTAACCTAAATAATTATATAGATTTAAACTGCGCTTTGTAACTTTGTTGTATTTTTTTTCCAATTATATATATGTTCGTACTTTTCATTATTGACGTTGAAATATAGTGTTAAGGCCATTACACAATCATATCCTTACTTAATTTCACATTATCCTTACTAATATTATAAATGCGAAAGTCCGTTTGTTTGTTTATTTGTTTGTTTGTTTGTTACGCCTTCACGTCTTAACTACTGAACCGATCATCATGAAATTGTGCATACACGTTGTTAGGGGTACAGCAAAGGACATAGGGTACCTTTCATCCCGAGAGATACCATAAAACCTTTCCACGCAGACGAAGTCGCGGGTGGCCGCTAGTTTCCATATTTAATAATAATAATAATATATAATTCCATATCTGTCGAATAAATTGATGATTTAATAGACGGACTATGATCATAATTGAACACTTGCTATATTACACCATCTTCAGTTTCTCCTATAAAATTACTTGTAGATCTCGAATCATATTTCTATGATAGTTTATTAAATGGCTCTAGCTCTTAATTTTTTTTTTATTTCTAGATGGTGCTGGCTCGGAAGAACTTGGAACAAGTTGGAACTTTCTTTGAAAAAATATAATTCATTCAGATTTAAAAGAAAAAGTTTGTCAAAATAGAAACCTTTATTAAATTGATATAAATGCTTTTTAAAAGTGCTTGTTTCATTTTTGCTGATAACCTATAAATAAAACTAAAAACGCCAAGGGGCTATCAAAATTTTGTCGATATAAATGGTACATCATTATTTATCGATATCAATTTCGACGACAACCTCCGTTCCGTATTTGAGCATCCCTACCTGTAAGCGATAGCAGCGCCAAAACGGAGAACATGGTAAACTTACGACAAAAAGCCACTGTCGGTCGGTCGGTGTCATTCTTGTTCTCTAATCTAATGCTTACGTCTGTGGTGTCCAGCGTTGCCAGAAGGTTACTTTAGTAACCTTTTAGGTGATTTTAGAATCTGTCTGGTTACTTCTAGGTTACACAACTCAAAAGGTAACTTTTAGGTAATTTTTCAGAAGTTCAAAATTAATTCTTATTTTTTAAAACTAACGTGAAACAGAGTGCTCTTTATGTTTTTTTTTCATGTCGTGTCGCCCGCCCCCCGCCCGCCACCATCACTTGTCATTGTCATGTCAATGTCAGTTTGTTTGTCAGTTCAGTGAGTCGCAGACAGATTTTACATAGGTAGTAATTTTGTTTGAATTGTTTGGTAGTTACCTATCCTGTTGTAATTTTATTTTATAGTATTTTGTTTTGTGTGAAAAGAAAGAGCTATAAAAGAAAATTACCAATTTGTATGGGCAAGTGGTGCATTCGTTTTTTTTTACGGTGTGGGAGCCTAACCTGAGGCGGATAAATGAGTGAAGAAATACGTACGTTATAATTAATGTTTATTGTCGCCGGTTAGGCACGTATACATAGATTCCTTACAGAAGGCAAATGAATGACAAAGCAAACGGTATGGCCGGTAAGCTATTTCGCGAGAATGAAATGTGACGGAGGTGCGAGCGCGAGGCAGCGTGCGTTCGGCGCGGGTGCGTCTGGGTGACTGGCGCGCTCCTCCGGCCAGGGTGACCATCTCAAAAATGGCGAATCTGCCTGACACTGGCATAAAATCTGCCAAAATCTGCCAAACCCGACTCCAGAAAATGCCAAAAAAGTGCCTCATACAAAAAACGTTATGATAATTGCGATTTGTCATTTTAAACTGTTAAGTGACAATGGATTTTGACAGTTGAGTGTCGATAAAACGCTACAACACGCGATATTGTCGTGTTTAGAGGGCTCCTAGTTTATTTTCATTGAGAAATAAAAAGCTATAAAAAGGAAACAATTATTTTTCTGATTTTTTTATTATTTTAACACCTCAGTAAATAATTTCCTGCCAAATAAATACATAATAAAATATAAAGTAAATCATTAGTGAATAAGACAGAAATTAGAAGTATTTTATATAGAAAAATACTAATAATATATACAAGTGTATTTAAAATAAAAAAAATCCTCGAAATCTGCCAAATTCTGCCACTTTTTTGAATCGTCAACTTATTCTGCCACAGCCAAAATTTAGGCCCTAAATCTGCCCAAATGGCAGAAATCTGCCACAAATGGTCACACTGCCTCCGGCTGCAACTGAGTAGAGGGTGTGGCCTCGATGCGCATGCGGCGCGCGGGATCGCGCGGCAGGGTAGGCAGGGCCGTCTTAAGGTGGACAGGGTCGAACTCCACAATCCAGTTCGGCTCCACATCACTCCCCTGGGAGAATTATGCTCCTGCGGAATAAAAATTAGTAAATTTAACAGTCCGACCGGACCGAGTGGTTTTTGGTTGAGTGTTAACGACTGGTGTCGTTTTTTCAGCAAGTATAGCTTCATCTTCATTTATTTGGTATGCAGGTTTGCATCGGTCAATGGAGACAGTTACCGGTCCTCTTGGCATTTCTACAGTAATTGTTTTGTCAGTTCTTTTTATCACTTTTAAGGGTCCGGTATATGGGGGCTCAAGCGCACCTCGAAGTGCATCTTTGCGTAAAAATATATAATTTGAAGTTTTCAGGTCTTTGTGAACGAAAATTGACTTGCTACAATGTCTAGAAGCGGGTACTGGTTTTAATTTTAAAATATGATCTCTGAGTTCAGTGACAAAATTGCTTGGCTTTTCAAATCGCGGGGTGACAGTGTGTAAAAACTCACCGGGGATCCTTAAAGGCTCACCGTACACGAGCTCTGCCGTGGAGCATTGCAAATCGTCCTTCCAGGCAGTGCGGAGGCCGAGTAGTACCGTGGGTAGCACATCTGTCCAGCGCTTGTCACCGTGCGCCATCAAAGCAGCCTTCATTGTTCGGTGCAGTCGCTCCACCATACCATTCGCTGCAGGGTGGTATGCAGTGGTGTGGCGCATTTCAGTCCCGCAGAGCTTAGTCAGCTCCCTAAACAGGCTGGATATGAACTGGCGTCCCTGGTCAGTGGAGATAATCTGAGGACAACCAAACCTTGTTACCCAAGTCTCATAAAAAGCTTTTGCGACCGTTCCAGCAGTGATGTCGTACAGGGGGACGACTTCCGGCCACCTTGTGAATCTGTCAATCATAGTAAGGCAGTATTTGTAGTCATTCGAAGGTGGGAGCGCCCCAACGAGATCAATTTGAACATGAGAAAATCTGGACCCTGTAAGCTTAAAATCTCCCAGCGGTGCTGACGTGTGCCTGTGGACTTTGCTTCTCTGGCAAGCTTCGCAAGCTTTTACCCACTCACGAACATCTTTGCGAATAGAGGGCCATACGAACCTTTCGGTGATCAATTTGGTTGTAGGTTTAGCGCCAGGGTGACTAAGGCCATGCATGCGGTCGAAAAACTGCCTTCGTAGCGATTTAGTGATGAACGGTCTTGGTTTTTCTCCACTGACGTCGCAATAAAGTAAAATGTCAGTACCTGGTATTGGAATTTGTTTTAATTTGAGTGACGACTCTGAAGAGATGAGGTCCGTCAGCTCGCTGTCTTGTTTCTGATGATCGGCCAGTTGCTCGTAGTTCGGAAGCTTAGTGATAGTTTCTATTCTAGTAAGGGTATCGGCAGTCACGTTGTCAAAACCTGAGATGTGCCGGATATCGGTTGAAAATTGAGAAATTAAATCCAAATGATTGAACTGACGAGGCGTGCAAGTGCGATATTTCTTTTGAAATGCGTACGTTAGAGGCTTGTGGTCCGTGTAGATAACAAAATGGCGGCCCTCAAGCATATGGCGGAAGTGTTTCACGCTCTCATATATGGCTAGCAATTCTCTGTCGTACGCGCTGTATTGAACCTGTGCCCTGTTCAATTTCTTAGAAAAGAAAGCGAGGGGTTGCCAGTGCTTACCAATCTGTTGCTGTAGCACGGCGCCCACTGCAGAGTTTGAAGCATCACACACAAGAGCCAAAGGTGCATTATGAACGGGATGAGCCAGTAGTGCTATCCTAGATAAGCTGGATTTACATTTTTGGAAAGCTTCCAGAAGTTCAGCAGTCCAGGTTATAGTCGTCGATGGCTTAACAGCTGGACCTGCTAACATTTGATGTAGTGGAGCTTGTTCCTCTGAAGCGTTCGGCAGAAAACGCCTATAAAAGTTCAACATCCCCAAAAAACGACGCAAACCTTTAATAGTTTTGGGTGGAGGGTAGTCTTTGATAACTTGTACTTTACCTTCTAATGGTGTTGTGCCCTCTGCGTTGATTTTGTAACCCAGGAATGATACCTCGCTGACTCCAAAACTGCACTTTGATTCATTTAGTAGTATTCCGTACTGGCTTAGCCTTTCGAAAAGCGTTTTTAGGTGTTCCAGGTGGCTACTGCTGTCCCGCGAAAAGACCAAGATGTCATCTATATAAGAGTGGCAAAAATCGAGGCCTTTAAGCACCTCATCGAGGAAACGCTGGAAGGTCTGGGCAGCGTTTCGAAGACCGAACGACATAAACGGAAATTCAAAGAGTCCGAACGGGGTTGTAATTGCTGTCTTCGGAATGTCGGCTTCAAAAACTGGTATATGATGGTAAGCTTTTACCAGGTCTAGCTTAGAGAAAATGGTACAACCTGCAAGCTGGTGTGCGTAGTCCTCTATATGTCTAATAGGGTACCTGTCCGGAATCGTACGAGAATTGAGAGCGCGGTAATCACCACATGGTCTCCAGTTGTCCTGTCCCTTTGGAGCCAGGTGTAATGCAGATGACCAAGGACTATCTGATCGACGAGCGGTTCCACCGTGGAGCATTTCTTCAAATTGTTGCTTGGCAATTTTGAGACGGTCTGGCGCTAAGCGGCGTGGTCGACAAAAAACTGGAGGGCCCGGCGTCGTTCGAATATAATGCACTGTATTGTGCTTAATCTCACGGTGTATACCAGGAGGTCTAGTCAAAACCGGGTACTCAGCTAATAAGGAGTGGTACTCACTGTTTCCGGAAATGGCTTTCACGCTAGGGAGTAAGCACGCCGTAGGAGTGGCGGTTGAACGCAGTGACGTCACGCTGTCTATGAGGCGGCCATTTTTGCAATCGACTAAAATACCGTAAAATGCCATAAAATCTGCTCCGATGATGGGTTTGTCTACAGCTGCTACTAGAAAGTTCCATGCAAAATCGCGCCTGAGGCCAAGGTCCAAATGTAAGGTTAAGGTACCGTAAGTCTGGATGGGAGTTCCATTCGCAGCGGTGAGAGTGTAATCTGTAGGATTCCTGCGTTCACGTAGGAAACGACGTGGCAATACGCAGACATCCGAGCCGGTATCTATTAAAAACTGGATCTTGGATTTTCTATCCGTAACGAAAAGGCGGCTGGTAGCAGATGGACAGTCACTCGCCGCTTCTACTGACTGCCTGTGCGGTTTCCCGAACTAAATTTACAGGGACTAATGCACTTACGGGCTTTCTCGGCAAACTGATCGTGGTACCAGCACAAACCTGGAGTTTGGCTCGTGGTTGGTCGACGCCTGCTGTTGCTTCGAGATCGGGATGATCCCCTTCGGCGATTCGGAGTTGTACTGCGGCCACGTCGGAAGTTCAGCTGCGAAATCTGTTGAGATATTTCAGTTTGAATAAGTGAGGCAATAGAATTTTCCATTTTTTTAAACATACTCTCGACCGTTACTGCTGACGCGCTAGCCACGTGGTAGTTCGGATTGATATTCGGCGTAACCTCGCAAATTCGATCAGCTAAATCGGCCACGTCATCGAGATCGGCGGTTGGCGGTCGCGACGCGATTATCGCTTGGAGATGAGTCGGAAGGCGATCTATCCACACGCTACGCAAAAATTCGTCGTTAATCGATTCTCCGCCTAAAGCACGAAGATGTCTCAAAAATTGAGACGGCTTCCGGTCACCCATCTCTTCATGAACCATAAGTTGCCGCAAACGCTGCTGATGAGAAACCGACAAACGCTTTAGCAATTCTCGCTTTAATTTCTCGTATCGACCATCGACCGGCGGATTACGAATAATATCTCGCACCTCCCGTATGATTTTATTGTCTAACTGCTGCACGACCGTAAAATATTTTGTCGAATCCGATTTGATTCCAGAAGTTTCGAATTGTGCTTCTACCTGGGCAAACCATAAATCGGGCTCATCATGCCAAAATGGCGCCAGCTTAACTGCCACGCGGTTCACGTCGCTAACGCTATCCGTCCCGGCCGCGTCTTGAAATTCTTCGTTTGTCTCGGTCGTCTCGGGCATTATTGTTCTAACGCGCGGGTCACCACTGTGGGAGCCTAACCTGAGGCGGATAAATGAGTGAAGAAATACGTACGTTATAATTAATGTTTATTGTCGCCGGTTAGGCACGTATACATAGATTCCTTACAGAAGGCAAATGAATGACAAAGCAAACGGTATGGCCGGTAAGCTATTTCGCGAGAATGAAATGTGACGGAGGTGCGAGCGCGAGGCAGCGTGCGTTCGGCGCGGGTGCGTCTGGGTGACTGGCGCGCTCCTCCGGCTGCAACTGAGTAGAGGGTGTGGCCTCGATGCGCATGCGGCGCGCGGGATCGCGCGGCAGGGTAGGCAGGGCCGTCTTAAGGTGGACAGGGTCGAACTCCACAATCCAGTTCGGCTCCACAACGGCAGTCTATAATATTCTTGTATATTGTAGAAAGTAGGTATAACAAGCAAAATATATAATGACACCAAATCTGTCACTTCAGTCCGAACCGAATTATATCATTTAAATGTTTATTTTTTATATTTTGTCTTTGTAAGTTAATACAATTAACATCTAATCAACTTTTAATACATTTTCACAAAAAAAATATATGAAAGGTAATTTTCTTCACTAAAAGGTTACTTTTTTATATATTTTAGGTAATTTTTGACAATACCCTGCTGGCAACACTGGTGGTGTCACTCATTTGTGTTTTGCGTGTTGTGGTCGTTGGTGCTGAATTTTTAATTTTAATAGTAAAGTTATTCCACGAGCTTTGGAGCAGATATATTATTAAAACGTTTGTTAGTTTTGAAATACTCAAGATGACTTTTAACATAGGATTCATTGGTGGTGGAAATATGTCTACAGCTATCGCTAATGGAATTTTAAAGAATGGTCAATATTTCATTATTTTAATTTATCGGACTTATTTTGAGATACTAAAATGTTGTCAGTGATTGAGATGTTATGTGGCTAATATTTAGCTTATGAAACGCATTTGAATCCGAAAATCACGTAATATTTAAATTTGTATGATTACTTACGTAGTTTACCTACTTCTAAAATAATTTATTCTTGCAGATGGACATCCCGCTACAAACATTTGGGTTGCCGGACCTCACCTTGAGAATCTCAAACGTTGGAAAGAGAAAGGGGCAATCATCACCAATAAGAATGGAGAAGTTTTTGCTCATTGTAACTATGTTTTCCTTGGAGTGAAGCCATCTCTACTGGAGAGATCTTTGAAAGAAACTATTGATACTATACCTGATGCCATTTGCAGCAGTAATGTACTTATCATTTCCATGTTGGCTGGAATTAATCTAGAGAAAATACAGAAGGTTTGATGTTTCCTTTGCTTGATCAATCATACACTTTGTAAATAAATAAAAAAAAAATCCTGTATGCTGCTGGCTTCTTTCAGACACTGCAAATCATGCTAGATAATCTATGTGTATTTGATTAATTTACACAATAGTGAAAAACTTAAGGCTGTCTACTATAATGTTGTAAAGAGTATTGCTTCTTTTCAGGTAGCAAAAATGTGTAAATTTCCAAACAGTACCAAAGTAGCTCGAATAATGCCCAACTTGCCAATGGCTCTGGGCTCTGGAGCTTGCTTGCTCTCGTGCGGAGAAGGTGTCAGTGACGAGCAGAAACAATATGTGGTCAAACTACTCAATTGTTGTGGACATTGCGAAGAGATTCCCGAGTCTTTGATGAATAATCTGGGTGTTTTAACTGCCTGTGGCCCTGCATATGTAAGTTATAAAAATAAAATAAAAATAGTTTTTATTTCCCAAAATACAGAAATAGTTTGAGGCGAGACAGCCCCAGAAAGTAATGGAATACTTGTGTTGGGCTTCCTCACTCTTAACCTTAGTGACCAATTACAAAGTAGGAAATAATCTAAATAACTTAGTTACTAAAAACTTAAGTTGTAAGTACTATGATTATTTTGAATGTACGGTCAACAGTACGCTGGGCTTCCACGACATCGTAATGATATTCAATCAATTTTTTACTTTAATGCAAAGCAATTAAGGTTCAAAATAAATTACATATTTTTGATAGTTTTGTATAACCTCATGTGCTGCTGACTGTACAAACAATGGTAAGATCATCAAATGTAACATGTTTCGAGACCATCTTTACGCCATAATTATGTAATAAAAGCTGTTTTCGTGCCAGTGCCACTGTTAAACTGGATGTGCTGTCATGTTTACATACAAAACGTCACACTCATTAGACAAACATCCTATTAAATACTAAACTAATGGCCGAATACTCAAACGCTAATTAACTTTGAGGGGCTCTCAAACGTCGTCCTGTCGCATTAAATGTCAAAGATATGACAAAGACAAAATGCTGTTTGAGAGCCGTTTAAAGTTAAGTAGCATTTGAGTATTCGGCCATAAAATTGCTAGTTTTTTTTTTTGAGAAATGGATTGTACCTAATAAGAATATTAATTTTTGTACTTATTTTTCATTTCCAGATCTTCATAGTTATTGAGGCTTTAGCTGATGGAGCTGTAAAGCAAGGAGTACCCAGAGACTTAGCATTACGGTTTGCCGCCCAAACAGTAATGGGCAGTGCCCATTTAGTGCTTGCGTCAGGAAAGCACCCTGGTCAGCTGAAGGATGAAGTATGTTCACCAGGTGGCACCACTATTTGTGGAATAAGTGTACTGGAAGATGGCAAAATAAGGTAATTAAAGCTGGCCCTCAGAGTAGCATGTATTAATTTTTTTTGACATCCAGAATTGCAGTAATAATAAAACTATTGTATTATAAATAACATTTAAAAGAAAACAAGATGAGTTATTATATTAATAGTATGTGTAGTTAAGATTTTAAGTTAACCATTTTCAACAGCAAACCAGTTTGAGTAATCACTCATTTATTAGCAGCAATATTTATTTAATAAAACTAATTTCATGTTTTTCAGGTCAACATTTATTAATGCAATTGAAGCATCGGTTAACAAGACAAAAAGTTTAGAAGCATCAGCTGCCAAAAGTTCGGAATAAATATAATTTCACATCTACCTAACTACAGGTGTAACAAACTTTTAGTATATGTTCAGTTTATGAACCTGAACAACTATCTCAAAGAAACATAGGTCGAAATACTTTATTATTATTTATACAAATCAGGAGCTCTACTGCCTAACTCAAAGCTATATTGATATGCGATAGTGATACCCAATACCCATGCACTGTCCGTCCTTGTCATTCATAACACAATGACTGGCCCCTAGATTACGTAAGTCTGTTGCTAACAATCCTCGATTGAAATCGATTGAAACCGCAGTTACATTGCTGCTTTATGTAAGATAGTGGTCCTATTGGTTCTTACTAAAGCAGCAATATAACTGCGATTTCTGTCAGAGTTGATTGCAACAAAGTTACATAATCAGCCCCAAGGACAAATAGTGTATTGATGTCATAAACTTACTATAGCAATTTGAGTTAAGCGGTAGGCCTGCAGGTTATCTAATAATGAGACTGGTTTAGTATGGGGTAGCATAAAATTTATGACGTATATCGAAAGATAGAGAAATTTGTTCAGTTTCATAGACTGAATCCTGAAGGTTTGTAACGAGTCTAAAATATCAGCCTGTAGAGTCATCTATGTATGGTATGACACATCAGATTTCATTTATAAAATGGAAGATAGTTAAATTAATTCCACTATTATGTCAGAATCACGCTAATAACCATGACCATCAAAATGCGATATAATATAGCGATTTATCGGGTACGTATCAAAATGTCTAAAGTTAGAACATAAAATTGCAAAGTTCAAAATGTCAAAAATTTATTGTCTAACAATTAAAATGTCAATAGTTCAAAATGTCAAAAACAAAAATGTCAAACGGTCAGATAGTCCTAAATAAAAATGTCTAAGTTCAAATGATCAAAATTAAAATGTCTAATAATCCAAATATATAAAATGACGTATTGAATTTACTTATTTTCTTTCATTTAGGTACCTTATTAATTAGGTTGAATAATTGCGTGTTAACATCTGTGACTCCGCCGCACATCACCATAGCCCCGCCGCTCCCTGATTCGGTAGGCGGTGCCAGTCACTGATTCAGTAGCCGGCGAACAAAATCCACAAATTTTGAGTTTGAAATTTGTTCTGGTTGCGCTGGGTTCATGTCAACCTAACATGCTCGTCGCTACGCTCCTCGCATCTATCTCGTGACCTACGGTCTACGGTTTCTAAGTCCCAGTAGACTATTTTAGACTCATATCCGGCAGCTTAATTTGCTATAAAGCATTTCAGGCGTAGCCTAAAGACACCTCCACAGACTCAATTATCCTCAAAGAAGGCGACTCGTTTAAAGATCCAACCAAATTCAAATAAATCATTGTGAACTTACACTTAATGACCATTGATATTTTAACTCGTCAAGTATTTGATACGTTTGATACTGTGAATTTTGCTATTTTGAAGTTAGACATAATGGTTTTCGACATTTTAAACCATTTGAATTTGAATTTTTGACATTTTGAACTTTGCCATTTTAAGTTTAGACATTCTAACTTTAGACATTCTGATACGTACCCCGATTTATCACGTTTAACTGTCAGATGACAAAGTATTTTGACATTTGATAAAACGCTATATAAATATCGTGTTTCGGTAGTCATGCTAGCAGGGGTACTGAACTTGTAATTTAAACAAAGTAGCAATTTTTCTATAAGTGCTCAAAAAATTGCGATTATGTATTTAAGCAGTGAAACTGTAAATTTACTCTAGCTCTAGACATCTAAAATTCAAAACTCTTATCATGACAAATTAGATCTGAATAGGTACTGTTGTGGTGTTGAACTGCGGGTGGGTACCACTGTTCCCATTGTGGTTTCCTATTGATAGTACAATATTACCGATAAGTACTACTTTTATCATTATCACCTTTCCCATTTCCATTGCGTTTTTAAATCGCGACCAAGATTTTTTTTATTTGACTTATTTTATTGACAAAGAAGCAATGGAGTGTAGTAGAAGAGCAGTTATTATACATCATGTATCAGAAAACCTTGTCAGATCCTGAATAAGGTGATACTGTTGCTGAAACTGAACAACATTTTCCATGGAACATAGATCGAAAAACGAATTTTTTTTTCACAATCCCATACAAGATGTATTGGTCAGCTGATCGACTTACTATGGAAAGGCGAAAAAAAAACCGTTTTTAGATTTATGTTCCTTGGAGAATGACGTTGAGTTTAAGCAATCACTATCATCTGCTTCAGGATCTGATAAGGTTTTTGATACACGATGTATTTCAATGGGGTTGGCAACGCAAAGCTAATTGTAGATGTCGCTGCGTACGCTTGTTCCTAAGACAGTAGACGTTCAGAACAAAATGTAAGGGAAAATAGGTATTTATTTTGTGGTATTTCTTTACCGAAAAAGACTCATTGACCTAAAATGGACATAAAAGACTATTTTTAAATTTGAGATTTTTGCATTTACAATGCTATTTTTAAACAATACTAAATAATATACTAGAAAAAATACGACTCGCACCAGATCAATACTCAGACGGGAATCGAACCCGCGACCTTTGGATATCCGGTCCAATGCTCTGACCGCTGAGCTACCGAGTCACTAGTGACATCGTCGAATTTTTCCTAGTATATCCTAAACTCTTACGCTGTAAGCCAGCGTTATTTCACCAATGTGAGGAATTACCTCGACATTCAATTGAAATATCTTTCCAGATATTTTAACAATTGATTAAGATGAAATAGCTATATAATTTTTAAATTTGAGATTTTTGCATTTACAATGCTATTTTTAAACAATACTAAATAATATACTAGAAAAAATACGACTCGCACCAGATCAATACTCAGACGGGAATCGAACCCGCGACCTTTGGATATCCGGTCCAATGCTCTGACCGCTGAGCTACCGAGTCACTAGTGACATCGTCGAATTTTTCCTAGTATATCCTAAACTCTTACGCTGTAAGCCAGCGTTATTTCACCAATGTGAGGAATTACCTCGACATTCAATTGAAATATCTTTCCAGATATTTTAACAATTGATTAAGATGAAATAGCTATATAATTTTTAAATTTGAGATTTTTGCATTTACAATGCTATTTTTAAACAATACTAAATAATATACTAGAAAAAATACGACTCGCACCAGATCAATACTCAGACGGGAATCGAACCCGCGACCTTTGGATATCCGGTCCAATGCTCTGACCGCTGAGCTACCGAGTCACTAATTTCACATTGGTGAAATAACGCTGGCTTACAGCGTAAGAGTTTAGGATATACTAGGAAAAATTCGACGATGTCACTAGTGACTCGGTAGCTCAGCGGTCAGAGCATTGGACCGGATATCCAAAGGTCGCGGGTTCGATTCCCGTCTGAGTATTGATCTGGTGCGAGTCGTATTTTTTCTAGTATATTATTTAGTATTGTATAAAAGACTATTCTACAATGCAAATGCCGGAACTGAAAGCCAAATTAAGACGTTTTTATTCTTTCAGAATTTATCCATTTTTTGTATATCCAGATTTTTCGGAAATTTATAAGTGCCAACATTTTTAAAGCCTATTACACAGAATTTAATAATTTTAAAGCTTTAAAAACGATTTTCTAAGTAAAAGTCTTTTGTTTTCATAGCTCTCGTGGAACAAGCGTACGCAGCGCCATTTTGATAGTTGCCTTCCCCATTAAAGTTTAAGTACCTACGTAGTACTTATATCTATTCTGTGGTTTAAGTAAGCTATTTCTTGTATTATTTATTTTATTGATTTTATATTAGGCATTTAAAAAAACGCCGTAAATTGTTAGGTAGGTAATCTAAATCTATTGAGACATTTATAAGAGGAAATGAATCGAATTCTATCATTTTACAAAATAAAATTTTGTAAAACTTGACGACCTGAGTGGTGCAGTGGTCAATATGCTGGTCTACCATACCACGCAAGAGGTCCTGGGTTCGAATCCCGACTGGGCAGAAATTGAAATGATGAATTTTAATTTCTGTGATGGGTCTGTATGATAAGCAGGTATTTAAAAAGTATTAAGTAGTATTACATCAGTTGTCTAGCACCCATATTACAAGCTTTGCTTAGTTTGGGGCTAGATGGCGCTGTGTGAAATTGCCCAAGCTTATTTATTTATTAAAAATGACATTGTTAGTTCTACATGTAATAACCTCAGACCAATTTTATTTTGGTCTGAGGTAATAACTAGGTGAAATATTTAATTGTAGAGTTCAAGTATTATTATGTTTTTTGTTTATTTATGATTGAAATAGATTGACAAAGTGTCACGCCTGTGCAATGCTATGTATAAATGTGATTAATTTAACAATGTACAGCAGAAGTGACCGACTTCATGCCGCTTGCGGGCGACGTTTTTAATCTGTACCTCTTGCCATACATTCTCGAATGAAGTTCACTGTCTATTGTCAATTCGATTGCATTGTACCTACAGAGAGAATAATGACGAACATTGTAAATGAGACAATACTATAATGGGGAATGTCCGAAAAAAATCAAATTGGCTGAATATTTTTTTTAGGTAGGAATAAGCTCTCTTAGTAATAGAAAAAAAAGTCAGAATTTTTGGATGCGTGAAAATATTTAAAAAAATTAAAGTCTCTTCGCTTTCACAAATATAGAAAAGTAACAGCAGAATGGAGATTATACCTTTGCCATCACCTGCCACAACCACAACATGGTATTAAAAAAATATTTCAACTCAATATGTCAAAACTTTTTGTTTTTAATTCTTGTTGTCATAGTGGCAGGTGTTGGCAAAGGTATAATCTCCATTCTGCTGTTACTTTCCTACGTTTGTGAAGTCGAAGAGACTTTAATTTTTTTAAATTTTTTTCACTCTACCGCATCAGAATTTTCTGTTTTTTTTTACTATTACTAAGGGAGCTTATTCCTATCTATGAAAAAATATTCAGCCAATTTGATTTTTTTCGTTCATTCCCCATTACTAATGTTATCATTTTCATACTCAACTTTTTTTCTATTTATTATGTTGTGCACTTTTTTCTGAAGTCCAATACTCATACCTACGTTAATCGAATATGGTTGATTATTTGTAGTGGTGGCCACATAAAGACGCCAGTCGATTTTCATAAAAACGATGTAACTTTGAAGCCTTGGTTCTTCGCCAAGGATTGACCGAGCCGTGATCTGATGATGGCTACCCAGGGAGTAAATAGAGGAGATGGATCTGATTAACATTCTAGGGCTTGTATTATAGATTCAAACTCATTATCTGCTTGAGTACATTTAGAAAAGAAAAAATATTGTTTAAGTACCACTAACGAAATTGTATTTAAAAGGCACTCAAACAGTATTTAAAATTGGTGCAAGTCGTCCTTAGCGTAAGTAGCTGTAAAAGCTGGAATATGGAAAGTCTTCAAAAATATTTAGTTTTGAAGACTTCCAATATGGTTTATTACTGTGCTCATTTTGATTGACACTATACGAATTAAGATAATCCAAACACAAATAGTATTATATATTATAAACGAATTATATGTTACATCCAATGACTAACATTTACAAATTACCGTGAAACTACTTACCTATTATAAAAATTAGTTACAATCGGCAGAGAAAATTGTAGAGTATTACAAGATTATTTATTTATTTATTGCCTTTGGTTAGCTAACAGCTTTAAATATACAATTAACAACAAATATATAAAACTAAAAGCTATTGACAAGCTACCACATGTAGAATTTCTAGAATTCCCTTCTTTGGCTTCATCACATCACACAAATAGTTTTCATAATATTGTTGCAGTCTTAAATAAATTGTTATTTATAAATAATAAGTACGTTATACTTTTACCCCCTTACTAATAAAGATTGAATAGCAGATGTATAATTACACAATGGTTACTCTCTGTCAAACTATTTGAATTTGACATTAAAAAGAAAGTGACAAAACACTGTGTAACTATGCAGCTGCTATACAATCTTTATTAGTAAGGGGGTTATAATTTATTTTGTACCTAGGTATACAAAATAAAAAGTCGAGCTTTAACGGTATTACACTTATAAAGCATTTTACATCATACTTGCTCGGTAACTAGGATTTACTTATATAGTATGAGGCTGTGTAAGTTGGCATGTGCAACACAGTGCATTGTTTAGATAGAACGTTCCATTTTCAAATCACTTTACAATTCAAGGATGTAGAATGCTTTAACTGTAAAGTTACTTTACAATTCAAGCATTTAAAACTCCTTAGTGAACCAGTCTCTTTTCTTTTATTATAAACTGACGAAAATTTTGGCTGAAAAAAAAAAAGAAAATGGCGGCATTTAATTTCAATTCAAGCTAAGTATGCAAAATTCTGCAATGCAAAAACAGCTGATTTTTTTTCGTGATTTTGAGGTTGGTCCCATACTGAAAGTTGTTCAGTTTAATGGTCTGATCAACCCCACGAGTTTTCAATGAAACAACCCTTTTACGTTTTATTTTTATTAAATTTACCTCGCATGAATGATGTAAAATAGTATGCTTACCTCGGTTGTAAGTAGCTATTACACCCTCGAACTATATTCGCCCTCGCTCGCTACGCTCGCTCGGGCGTCTAAATATCTCGGGTGCACTCGATCCATTAGCGCTCTTTGCGAGCTGCGCTCGCACGGGCCCCAAATTGGATCTTGTTCTGTAATAGCTCACTTACATCCCTTGTGTAACAAACTACTATTTCAACACACTTGCTCGTAAAGTGAGCCCTAATACATCGCTTTTGGGGCCATAAACTGAACTATAACAAACGCGTGCAATAATATATAAAACACTAGTTGGTTATAGAATTATCCCTACAAAGTTAAATAGGTACCTTACTGCAAGTTCTATGCGAGTAAACAGAGCATTTTCAATTTAACCGGGTAATACAGTTATTTTTTTAGTAACAACAAAGAGGTTTTATGCCGCTGAAAATTCATTTGCATTTTTGGAATAAATAAATGTGTAGGTCCTTAATTAAGTCAAACAAATAATTATTATTATCAAATTATTTCTTATTTACAATATTTTGTTAAAAAATATTAAAATATTGGCATTTTATCACATAAATTTATAATTTTGAAGTAGGCTGTATGCTCACTAACCACTTTGTTCGCAAAATATTCTTGCATTGGGCGTGTGAAAAAAACAAAAAAAAAACCTGCGCGCCTTTTGTCATCATGATTATCATTCTGTTTTTGTCGTATTTGTTGCTGTGTGGTAAATTACTTTGTTTTTTCCTCGCAAATGTGTTGAAAAACGTCGTATGAAACTCGTGAGCTCTTACTTATTGCACACTCGGCTGAGTTACGCCCTCGCCTGCGGCTCGGGCTGCAACCCACAGCCTTGTGTGCAATAAGTAACCTAAGCTAACTTGTATCATAATGTACTATAATTTGATTTACTGTAAAATGTACCTACTTACCTACTGAAATAAAATACTTGCAGCGAAAGATACAGTCTTTATATTCACTTTCCATTTTTTAAAAATGTTTGTAGTTCTTACGTCCTTAGTACCCTACACAGATGCGTTCGCGTGCGGCAGCGAAGCGACGAAAATCTGTCACAGCAGCGTTTCGCATATGCTATGTTTCACTCTACTATTAGCGAGACGACGTAGTTGGGTCCTTTTTAGGGTTCCGTACCCAAAGGGTAAAAACGGGACCCTATTACTAAGACTCCGCTGTATGTCTGTCACCAGGCTGTATCTCATGAACCGTGATTGCTAGACAGTTGAAATTTTTATAGATCTGGGGGCACGGGAGTGCCCCCGCCAAGACGAGGAAGCGAAGCGCAAGGGCACTACCTACTACCTACCTTTTCTCGAAACTACCTACCTTTTCTCGAAGCGCTTCGTCGTTTTTATGAACCCTCATATCTTGGGTTTGGAGTATACTAGATAAACAAAATTCTCGGAATGTGATATCAGTAGTAGACTTATTAAATATATAAAGTTTGAATTGTATAGCTTTTATAATATAGATTTTATTGATATCTAAAAAATACCGATTTCGTCACTGACTCACTCATGATCATCAAAACTCAAAGGGTACTTCCAGAAGTCCTAGAAAGCTGAAATTTGGTATGTAAGCTTAGTATTAGGACACACTCCTTATCCACTCATAAGAAAGGCCTGTAAACCGGCAATGGGGACATTTAAAACATTTAAAATGGTTTATTGTCAAAACAACAAAAAATTATGAAATTGGACTTTAACCCCCCAACCGTTTAACCCTCATAACTTGGGTTTGGATTAAACCAGAAGCACAAAATTCTCAGGATATGTCTGTAGTAGACTTAATAAACATATAAAGTTTCAATTGCATAGCTCTTAAACTTTGGATTTCATTGATATTATTATCTAAAAAAAATTAAAAACCCGCCTGCCTAAAAAGACAAGTCAACTAAAAAAAAATAGGAAACAAGATTAAATATTAAAGGCAACATTATAACATGCAGTCGGAGGCATGCATAAAGAAAGTGACATTATAAATGATTTGAGTTATATGCCTCCGACTGCATGTTATAATGTTGCCTTTAATATTTAATCTTGTTTCCATCTTTTCAGTTGGCTTGTCTTTTTAGGCAGGCGGGTTTTTAATTTTTAAAAATTTATTTTTTTATTTATTTCTTTTTAGTTATTATTTATATGATATACCTTTTTGAAATCCTTATTATAAGCCCTTTAATTTGACACACATATTGCAGTATTCTAAAAAAAAAAAAATTTTCCGCTACGTATAATAGCACCGTACAGCCGCCATGTTGGTTTTTTTTATAACGCCACCTTCTTAAGAACACTTGGGCTGACGAGACAAATCTAACGATATGTTAATCATGGAAATCTGTTCAGCCGTTTGAAAGATATGAGGTAATAAAGAATATTACATACAAACTTACAAGATACGCGCGAAAAACATAACCCTCTTGCAGTCGGGTAAAAAAGCTCGATTTCGTCAAAACTTACTGATAATCATAAAAATTCCTAGGGTACTCATTGAAGTCCTAGATAGCTGAAATTTGGTATGTATGCTAGTATTAGTAGTACACAAACTGCGAAAAAATTATAAAACTTAAAACATTTACCCCCTAACCCCTTGAACTAGGGGATGAAAGTTTGTATGCGATTTCCGCAAATTTTGATGTTGGAAGTCTGAAAAAATGAGACATGAATCGTAAAAATCTTTAAATATTTAGTAATTATTTTTAAGCCTTTGTAAATCACTGTTAAAGAAATGGGAAAAAAGTAGTCATTAAAAAGATATTGTGTTCATTCAAAACTACTTCTTTCTTGGCGCAAATTGCGCAAAACTCGTGCAGACTCTATTGTTCTTTTCACTGTCACATTCTACGTTAAAGAGTAAAATAATATCACAGCATAAATGAATTAGTTCAACCACAGAATAAATTAAATAACAGTACAAGTACGCTGATTGATGTTGATCGAATTTTACACGATTTTAGACCACAATTCTGACCCACACAGATGTGTTCTGTTCTGACCCCACCTTGCTTTATCGGTTTATGGATAGGTAGGAAAAGAAGTGAAATCCCACCAAAATCATTTCATGAATAATGTTTCCAAGACCTCGAACTGTCAAAAAAGTTATCAGACCTCATGTCTCATGTAGAGCCAAGCTTCTAACTCTACGCGCCCTAACTCTGCAAGCCCTAACTTCAAAAACTATACACCTTAGTCAAAATATGTGACTCTTAACTTTTTTCTCCCGGTCGGTACCATAAAAAATATAACATATTTTGAAAAGTGGGATTAAATTCTTTAATTTAAAACTGATTTGATTTCTGTACCTACGCGAACTTTCATCAACTAGGTCAAATATGCCCCATGACCTTTGGACGCCATTTTGAAAATTGGCGCCTGCGACTCAAATCGCTCTAATAGGTCTAGGGAATAAGTGTACGAAGGGCACAATTCTAATACGAAGTGCCGTTTACTTCCAGTATTTTCTGGTAACCTCTTCCACTATGATACGTACTACAGAAAATATAGGTAAGAAGGGTAAGAGTTTTTAATTAGCTAGCTACCTATATCAACACATTTTTATCAATATTAATTTTCACGTGGTGTGATTTAATTATTTCACGTGATTCCTTTAGGTATATAATTTTGTGTCTAAAAAGTTACGTAATATTATTTACGGTGGGTATGAATCAAAATTCGTTAAGGATGATTAATTTAAAACTTTTTATTCCGATAATAAAATAGTCCATTTTATTCACTCCACATGAAGAAAACTCTATTTTTATCACTACATATAGAAATAAAAGTTTTTACATATAACATTCTATTGATAAACTCTCATTTGCTTGCACTATTAGGTTATTTTCTTTTTCGTTCATAAAAAAAATAACTCGCACAGTACAGTCCGTCCCTGTGAATGTATTTCCCATTTTGTGAGTCTAGTTTTTGATTAGGTACTCCGAAAAACTCCGAAAGTCCCTAATGTTTATCCTCCGTAAATACATAAATTTTCCGTGTGGTCTGACTCGGCGTATAGGGATGGTAAGGATGGACGCACACTGTTTTCCTTGTGAATATGAAGAGAGACATGCGCCGGGCCAGCCCCACTCCGATGTCGATGCTTCTATGTCTCGGGATGTCCATATTTGGCAACTCCTCTTCTTCACCTTTCATGCAACTAAGTCTCCGAAATCCGTTACGTAGTTTATCAAAGTTTGGCTTCAACGTTGTTTGAAAACTGGACGCTCGTTCCAATGGTGGGTTCGCTTTGTCATTCTTCTTTTTATTTTTATATCTATGAGTATTAGTATCTTTTCCTTTCTTCATAAAAGACTTTGCACTCTCTTCGAGGGGCAACAACGGGTATTCCTCTTGACTCATCACTTGTTTTCTTTTTCACATTTTCATAATAAAGACGGCGTGTGTTATTCACACACAACGAATACAAAACTAGCTCTAGCTTTGGCATTGATTGAGTGGTGACGTATGATTTGATAAGATAATGCTACCGTGATTATAATTTATCTTCTTGATTTAGGAAGGCTTAAAAGATTAATGAAAAAATTCAAAAAAAAAACATTGGTGACTACCTAGTAAGTATCATAATTACATAGAAGTAAGTAGGTACTTAGAGCTACGCAGTGGTAGAAACGCAAGCAGTCAAAATAATGTGTTCGTAGGATTATTTATGAGTTTACGCTTAACTTTTGCCCCACTTGTCCCTACAGTACGAGGCATATAACTTGAAATCGGGTGGGGATTTCGCGAAACGCGTTGAGGGGCGCGGGCGGCGGGAGAGGGGCGCGTGCTATTGGTCGCTCACAAGAGCACATGCGCGAACTTATCCCCACTCCGTCGAAAAAATATCAAGATACGTGCCTAGTACTGTAGTTACCACCAGGTGCTGTGCCAAATTGCAATAGGTAATTGCTTACTACAATGCGATTAATTCAACAATGTATATAATGTCACCGTTAAAGTGTGGAAATCAGTGAATCTGCAGATTAACTAGTTAATCTGCAGATTAACGACCAAGGATCAGTTAAAGTACGGAAACAGGTTCTAATAGCATAAAATGGGGTTGACACAAAAGCGGGGGGACGAAGGGGGGGGGGGGGGAGGCGCAGCGCCCCCACAAGGGGGGCTCGAGGGGTGAAGCCCCCCGCCATGGAAAAATCTTAAAGAGGTCATTAGGTTAGGTTAGGTTATACTCCGACTCGTAATTCGGTGCAGTAATTTGACAGCTCAAACTGTCAGTTAGTAAAATTATGTTGCCATTGCCACCTCATGTCTACTAGTGATGCAAACAGAAACCAATTGAATCGTGTTCAATTAGTTGTGGTGATTTATTTTGCTATTAGTTTAGTTAATTAGTTGTAGGTAGTAGTTTAGTTAGTTTAATTATTAGAATAAAACAAAATGCAACATTTATTAGCTTTATTTAAATAATTGCAAAATATTATGAATATAATGATACACATTTATTTTTATTTTAATGCCTTACGGAATAAGGGAATATAATATTGTGAATGAAGAGAGGTTTAATAGGTTTTTTGTTTCGAATGAGGGTTTTTCAAAATGACAAAAAAACTAGGCTCGATAGATGGCGTTGATAAAAATGTATGTGTCAAAGTAATTTTTTTTACTAAGCTTCGAAGAGTACTCAGGCAGGCAGGCAGATGTAACCATAAAATGTTTCTCTTTGGGCAGATGTCAGCCAGCGAGATCTTTGGTAGGGGGCGTTTATTTTTAAAAGCCAATTTTGACACTTATCTTTCCATCAACTCCATCTAGTGCAGCAAATAGTTACTATTTTTATTTTTTTAATGTCACTTTGAATAACCAAAACAATATGCGTGGTGGATAACAACGGCGACATTTTTGATAGAAAAAAATGTAGCTGTTGTTATTCACTACGCAAGTTGCTAATCACTCCAGTTTACGGCACCTACCTAAGTGTATGATTGTTTGTTAATTTTGAGTATTAATTACAGATAGCAATAAAAATACAATGCAGTGCCTACTCGGTAACACTTGAGTAAAAACAACAACTTGCGATAAAAATGTTTTAATAATCATTTTGAAAACGTATTCACATTAGTGCCGTAAATATTGATAGAATAATGCGTCATCAAACAATTGACAATCGCTGAAACATATAAAAAGAAGTATTACTCGTAAAGAGGTCGTATACATTTCTGGTATGCAACCACGCAGGTTGCATACCAGAAATGTATACCAGAAAACATCATACATATGGTTGCAATCTCTGAACAGATTGCAACCATATTGGTTAAAATGCCGGATCCCCTTTATTTATCATTAAATCATATTTAAACATCAATATTAATGTTCGGGATTAAGTGTGATTTAGTAGCATAATGTTACACCCTCTTATAGGTAGTATGCCACATGTCGCTCGTTAAGAAAATACCACGCCGCTGATAATAAAAATACCACGCACCACGCTATCGCCATTTTGTTTTATTTGACAGCGTGGTCATTCGTCATCTTACCCTTGGTCTGAGTGCTCGAATGTTTCTTTGTTTTTGCTCACTGCGCGAAATTTTAGTTATCACTGTTTTTGTTTAAGTTTCTTGACGCTGAGTTTTTATTTAAGTTTCTGTAACATTGTTTTTTGTTAAATATGCTATTTTGTATTAAAAAAAAACACCATTTCAATTAAATATTCAGTTATGTTCCATTAATATTTAAATAAAACATGTGCACGTAGCATCACAGTATTCATAATATTTGGCGGTTTTATAAACCTGGTTAAGTATAAAGCCTATAACAGAACACTTTTCATTTTCATTTTCATTTTCATTTCATTTCAATATTCTAAATAGTTTATTTAATATATACCGATTTTTAACTGAATGTTAACTGAATGAACGATTATTTTGTCACGTCACTACTTTTATTTTGTCCTAAAGTGGTCACACTGGAGCTGTCAAAACACTGCACCGAGCCACCGAATTACATGTCGGAGTATAGTATTGTGACCAGAAACGAAGTTTTTGCAAAATAAACTTTCAATATAGATCTTTTACTGAAATTTCCTGAAGCCTTGGCTATTTCACTTACTGTATTCCGCACTTTAACGGTGTAACATCCGTTAGTCTGCAGATTAACTAGTTAAAGTGCGGAAATCGTCTATTTAAAGAAAAATTCCGCACTTTAACTGACTCGAACAGTTAATCTGCAGATTCACTAGTTAATCTGCATATTAACGTATTCCGTACTCTAACGGTAACATATACAACAGAAGAAGTGACGTGGTAGTGACCAATTCTAGTAGTCTTACTCGTACGATTAAAAAAACCGCAAATCGATACACAACAAAGCCGTTTGGTACACGTATACTTGAGGTCAAAACAAAATTTTAAACCCGCAGTTCTAAAAAAATCTTCTCTTAGGAGAGGAGGGTGTCATCTTTTTTGTATGGGAAAAATATTTTTTTTTTCTAAAACCTATCGTGTATGGTATCGAATGAAAGGGTTTGCTGAGCCGGTTCTAAAAATATATCACATCATTATATTTCACCACTTGTTTTAAATTAAACCAAAAAACATTTTCAAAACATACCACCTTTGCTCACTTTTTTTCTAATTTGTACGTTTAACTGTGTTTTTACGATATATACAAATATCTTTATTTGATTTAAATAGGGTACAAATGGATCTTAAAAGTGGGTGAATCAGAAGCTTAACCTATTTAGCCAACTTAAGTAGCATGCAAACATAAACAGAAAATATTAATGTTATTAAGGATTAAAATAAATAATGTCATCATTACATATTAATTATTGAATTTTTTGTAGACAACTGATAGTTAAATTGTTTTGTTTTTTATTTAAATTTATTGACAAATATTAAAAATAAAACCCAATTTATTTAAATAAGTACCAAACCTCTTTCGTGTAATAAAGAGTATATATGTTACCGGCAATGTATGAAATATAATGAATATTGTTGTCTATTTCACACATTACCTAGGCAGTGTATACAATGACTAGGCATTGTATAGAATGCCTGCTGGTCCACCGGCAATGTGTAAAATAAAAAGATTTTCAAGAATAGGTTCGAGGGGGCCTTGGGGAAAGCTCGGGGGAGATTA
The DNA here is from genome assembly GCA_943789525.1 of Agriphila geniculea. Taxonomy (NCBI): domain Eukaryota; kingdom Metazoa; phylum Arthropoda; class Insecta; order Lepidoptera; family Crambidae; genus Agriphila; species Agriphila geniculea. The sequence continues at coordinate 12,546,352 of OX038880.1, forward strand.
AGGGGGCTTGAAGGGGGCTCGAGGGGAGGGGGGCACGGGGGGAGGGGGGGCTCGAGGGGGCTCGAAGGGGGCTCATTGAGTTTGTACACGTATTTATTAATTTTCAATCATCAGCCTAAACACAAAATTTGAAGATCCTAGCTTTAAAACTGAGAGACTTTCATACAAATTTTCATCCCTTATTTCATCCCCTTAGGGATAGAATTTTCAAAAATCCTTCCTTAGTGGATGCCTACACTGTATCCTTATACAGTGTGCAAAATTTCAAGTCTCTAGGTTCAGCGGTTTGGGCTGTGCGTTGATATCTCACTCAGGCAGTCAGTCAGGACGTTGAATTTTATATACACACATCAACTTTGTCTAGGGATACAGGTGCTATTTTCATACAAACGAGGTAACTTTGAAGCCTTGGTTTCCTGCCAGGGATGTGCCAGGGATGTACTGTGCTGTGATCTGCTGACGGCTATCCAGGGAGTGAATGGAGGAGATTCAGATCGCTATACACATCCAACTGATCTGACCAGCATTCTAAAAACGTAATGGACACGAAAATAGCATGAAAATGTATGGAAATCTTCAAACTGAGAACTCTGACCCATTAATCTTTTAGAATGCTGGTCAGATCAGTTGGGTGTGTATAGCGATCTGAATCTACTCCATTCACTCCCTGGATGGCCATCATCAGATCACAGCTAGGCCAACCCCTGGCGAAGAACCAAGGCTTCAAAGTTACCTCGATTGTATGAAAATAACACCTGTATCCCTAGACAAAGTTGATGTTTTTTTTCCCAAACTTACGTTTGTGTGGGATTTTTGGATATAGATTTCTGTTTTAATTTAAAACAAGTGGCGAAATGTAATTATGTGATATATTTTTAGAAACTGCTCTGGGGCCCTAGTTTTGAATCGCTCGGCAGGCGTCGAGCGCTCGTTTCTACTGATTTTCGTTCGACATCTCATTGTTTTGAGTCATATGTCGAACGAAAATCTGTCGAAAAGAGCGCTCGACGCCTGCCGAGCGATTCAAAAATAGGGTCCCTGAAAGCCCTTTCATTCGATATCACACACGATAGGTTTCAGCACAATCATTTTTTTTTATCATATATAATCACTTTGTAAAAGCTTCGTAATCATGAAAAATTAAAAAAAAACTTAACGTCAATATTTTCAAAATTGCTTTCTTGAGGTTGGATATGAGAATATTACATATAGTATAGTCAAATTAGCAAAAAAGGTTGGAAGTAATTTGTGTAGTTGTAATTTTTTATGGAATCATTAGAAGACATGAATATAAGTTTCCTTCGAGTTTGCACCATTCCTGCTATATACGGAACATCGTTTAATGTTAGGTATTAAAATTAAAGTCCCAATATTTTTTTAAATATGATACCTAGAATAACAGTTTCTTTCCAAGTTTTGTTACAATTTTAATTACCTATCATTGCATACCTAGCTTGCTTAAATCAGATAAAAAGTTACCGAGATAATTGACAAAATCTGATCCCAGGAGGCGCCCCCTTTGTGACGTCGTAGGTACTTGTATAGATCTATGTCTTCTAATGATTCCATAAAAAAATACAACTACACGAATTACTTCCGATCTTTTTGCAAATTCGACCTAATTCGACTACACTAATATCATTTGAGGTATATTTTATGAAAAAATATTCAACCATATCGTATCTGTAGGAGCCCAAACATGGTATGTTTTGAAAATGTTTTTTAGTTTAATTTGAAACAAGTGGCTGAAATATTATGATGTGATATATTTTTAGAACCGGCACAGCAAGCCCTTTCATTCGATACTATACGCGATAGGTTTTAGAACAAAAAATTGTTTTTCCCCATACAATAAAAATATAACACCATTAAGAACTACGGGTCCAAAATTTTGTTTCGACCTCAAGTATATTTTACCAGTACCAAACGGCTATGCTGTACATCGATTTGCAGTTTTCCATTAATTTTGAGCTCGTAGAACGACCACTATTTACACAACAATAGATTAGACAGCACAGCAAGAACACTGCAACAAACATTTGACGCGACCTTGTGGCCAAGCCACCAACCGTGAGGTTGGGTAACATAACATTGCGTCTTCCGTGCAAATTTTATTTTTTTGTGGACGTAGGTCTAGTTCAATCGAATATGCAACATAACTTGATTAATATTTTTTTTTATTTAACTGGACTGGCTGTCTGTATGATTTGACAGCTAAGTTTTTGTGCCTATTTGAAACGCCACTAGCGTGCGTCTAAAGAACTAATTTTGACGTACAATATGATGCTGCCGTGATGGTCTCTCCAGACTTCAAACTTTAGTACCATGTCCCTCACGCTATGCTCACGCTACGTCCTACAGCGCCAAAATGGCGGAAATCAAATAGGCACAAAACAGTTTGACATAATCCTGTCCAGTGTAAATATATGCAGGTTAGTGAGTTGGGTACTTTATGGCGGTTGTATGACCGAAAGTGGCGCCGCCGCGGTGAATTTTATTTAAGACTTCGTCTGTGTGAAAAGTTTTTTGCGATCCCTCGGGTCGGAACAATACTATTTTCGGGATGAAAGGTACCCTATGTCCTTCTCTGTACCCCTAACAACAGGTATGTACAATTTAATGGTTGATCGGTTCAGTAGTTAAGATGTGAAGGTGTTTTTGTCCTGAAAAAAGTACTGTTGCCGAGGGATAGAGTAATAACTGATCTCGCAGACGAACGGTCGCTAGTTAATTATATAATTAGAGACACGATAGCCTGATAGGTAATCTTCGATAATAATTTATTTTTGTAAGATTACACACAACTATGATGATAACAAACAAACTTTGCCAAGTATTGTCCTCAGAGACCAAAATCTAAAATTTTAAAGAATTTGATAAATAAAACATTCTTTTTTTAAATAAATAACATGGTTTAAAATTCTGTAGGTCTACGTTAATAAATAAAATACTTAAAGTAAATAATAAGTTCACTTTCTTCAGCAAAACTCAGTATTGCTCCTCGATTGCATGTTACGTAACAACTAACAACGTACACAGGCAAAGAATGACCTTATTTTTTCTTAAAAGGAGTAAGTAGCTATAAGGTTAGTTGACTTCGCTCTCATTTTCAATGTGACGTAGCTGCAGTGCAATGTAAACTACTAGCTCTAACGCCACGCCAACGAAAAATAGACTCAGAGATACAAATGATTCAGAGTTGGCTTTTTAATGCCTGTTACATTCATTAAAAAACTGTTCGAGTTAAGAAGTTTAGAAAATAGATGAGTATAGCTCGCGCAACATAACTTGAATCAAACCATAGACAATGAAGCTTGCGCAGTAGCAATTTTCAGTACAAAAATTGTAGTGCGCAGGTCACGTGGTACTAAGAATTGGGTCAAGTTATGTTGCGCGAGTTTTACTTAGGTATTATTGCTTCAAACGGAAAAAGAACATCAATATTTTTCAAATAAGCGCAAGATTACTAAGAAAGTTGCAATAAAAGTTATAACAACTTTTTTCTTATTTATCTATACAATTATACATTGTGTCTACCAATTAGCTTTGGTCCTTTGGTCTTAGTCCATCAAAATATTATGAAAATTTTCAAAAAATTCGCGAGTTTACACACCTACCTAGTGTTTTTATGTAGAGCTGCTTTCTAAGTTTTAAATGTTGATAACAATAACATAGTAAGTAAGGATCTCGACTACGAAATGACTCATAGCCCCTAGATTACTATAATATGGCAATGGAACGGCCTGCGCGAGCGTTCACGTCATTGCAGTTTTTCCTCGGCTGGCTGTCGAGTGACACACAATTAACAGCCTGACTCATTAGCGACTTTATTAAATAGTCGCTTACGTTATTATCACAGTAAACTTTATTGGTATATGTTGTGCCAGCTGTTATAAGGTAAATAACATTTTATTAAACTATATTTTTTTTCAAATAGATTACTAACGCTTAATGGTCGTCCACAAAACAACTAACTGAAGTGAAAATAAATTTTGTTTTGAGTGCTAATTGTGTTCGGTGTGGGCAAAGTGTATTGTAATGTAATTAATGACTTTCCGTGGATACTGAAAGTGAATTTTTTTGTTTCGTGTTTGTTTCACGCTCTATATTATCTATCTATCTAGGTACATACGTCCTTGTAGTTACACCTTTATTTGTGCCTTCATGCTTGCATATAACGTGCATTTTAATTATAAAGTGTAAAAGTAATTATTTTTTTTTTTGAAACTTTCAAAAAACCTGTAAAACGACGCGAGTAGATAATTATTGACAAGTAATTAGTAGTATACACTTTCTAAAAACAACACTATTAACAAATTTAATTGTATTTGTGGCTTTTAATTATTTAATTTGAAAGTTTAAATCTTAATAATCGATTGAAAAGTAGCTAACTAACACTAAACTAAATAAAGTAACTAATCACGTTTTTAAGTGTAAAACTAATAAATGATAAATAGTTTTGTTGATTATTAATCGTAAGTATCTTTTAATGGAATAACATTATCGATTAATTTTCCATAAAAATAGGGTGACATCTTGAGTTGATATAAATATCAATGTCTGGTATGTCCACCTATCATTTAGTTTTTTTTTCCGACGTTTCGGCACCTTTGCACTTGCCGTGGTCACGGAGGACTGAAGTTGCTCATGAGCCTCAGTCCTCCGTGACCACGGCAGGTACCTACAAAAGTGCCGAAACGTCGGAAAAAACAAAAAACAAACCAAATGAGTTGGGTGGACATATCGGAGTTTGATATTTATCAACTCATTATCTAATAAGAAAATATCGCTAAAATTTAAGTAATTACACCTACTCACAGAAATTACGGGTTTTTTTGAAATAAAGGGTTTTCCTAATCATATTAGGAAGATAGTAGATTTTTATACAGAAAAAATTGTGATTATATTTTTATTGTCTTGTGTAATAAAATTAAGAACTAGCTTTATCTATATGTAGCGATATCAGTGTTGTAGCCGGATATTCGTAATAATTTACAGTGAATTTCGATTTAGATGTTGCTCGTATCTTTTTATCAATAGATATGACACCTCGCTCACCGATAACACTTATTAACGTGATAACGACCCGCCGCCATTTTGTTTATTCGTACTTAGGTATGATTCAGGCGCTCACGGTATTTATTTTAAAATACTCAAGCAACTGACTTATTTCAGTCTTGTACGTGAGCTACATCAGTTTTGAACTTGGGACTAGAGCTGTGGGATAATATGGGAATCTGTTTATCATTTGACTGTGGAGATTGTGCAGATTGTGGAGATTGCTGTTCTCCCTGCTGTTTGGCTTTGGGGGCCTGCTGTTTGATACCCTGTTTGTGTCCAAACGCGTGTGGGCAACAACAACAGCCGCCGCCACAGACTGTGATAGTACAACAACCACCGGTGTTTGTGGACCAAGGGGCTCCGCCACCAGGGTACCCACAGCCGTACCCACAACCGTACCCACAACCGTACCCACAGCAATACCCACAACAATACCCACAACAATACCCACAACAGTATCCGCAATACCCTGGGTACGCTGAAGCGAGATAAAGAGACTAAAGTCAAGAAATTTTGTTAAGGTGAGTCAAGATAATGTGGACGACCATTCATGCATTATTTAATTTTCTGCTTTTTCACTATCATTTTATGCACTTAAAAATGTCATTATTATCGATGGTTGTACTAACTGTACTTTCAGATTAATCGTTTTTAATCACTGGCACTGGCTAATCCTCATATCGCTCTGTCTGTACAGTGTATCACTTTGACTTCATATTAGTAAAGTTTATGTCGGTTGCCTGCTTAATCCTTTTTACTAAGGAACGAAGAAGCATAAGCAATAAGTACAAAACAGTTGCATGATAGGTACAGTAGAGCAGCGCTACTTTTAATATGTTCCTTACTTCTGCGACCAAAGTTTCTACCTACTTCTCAATTCCTATGGTTCCTACTCCGGTTTAACGTAGGATAGATCGTGCTTTATAGGTAAGGTATATTATTTTCTTTGACGTAAGCTTAGTAAAGTTGAAAACCTTGAATGACCATAAGAGAATCGTTATCCAACAACCGCCTGATAAGCTTATAGTGACTAAATTCAGTTATAATAGTCATACATGGTTTCACAAACGGAAATGGTACCTCTAAAATCACAGATTACGATAGGCACTTCATCAAGGAATTGGAAAAACTAACTGACTCATTAACAACGTGTGTTTGTTGGATTTCCTCTAATGAAACTCTGAGTAAGTTTTCGAATAACGACGGAGTTTTTATTGAACATTTTGTACGAAAGATACAGTGTCACAAAAAATATGATGATATCATAGAAAGTATACAACATCGTTTCCATTAATTATTGAGATATTAAACCCTAAAGTCAATGGGTAATAATTTTCCAACTTTATTATTTGATGCAGTTGCTATTGTAAAGATAAATAGTTTCATTACTAATTCGGCTATAATAAATATAAGGTTTTCAATTGAACAGTCGCTAAAGATTAGTAGGTACCTGAACAATTATTGCAAAAACTTTTCGAATACCGCTATATTACATCCCAATTTCCATAGGTCTTCTTCTTCTTCTTTGTGTTCGGATCCTATTGGAGGTTGGACAACATCACAGCTATCTTGACCTTTGAGGCCGCTGCCCGGAATAGGGACGTAGTACTACGACCGTACCAAATCCCGCAGGTTCTTCAGCCACGAATGTCGTCTTCTTCCAGCGCTGCGTTTACCCATAATTTTGCCCTGTATGATTACTTGGAGTATTATGTATTTATCGTTTCTCATCACATGACCAAAATATGTGAGTTTGCGACACTTGATGGTTTTGATGAGTTCAAGGTCTTTGCCCATCCTTTGAAGTACTTCTAAGTTAGTCACTCTGTCCCGCCACGAGATTTTGAGAATACGGCGGTACACCCATGTTTCAAAAGCCTCCAGTTTATTGAGTGTATTCTGTGTTAACGTCCAAGACTCAACCCCATACAACAGTACCGAGAAGATGTAGCAGCGGACTATACGTATCCTGCCTGAGGCTGAGTCCCAGATTCCTATTGCACAAAACCTTGTTCATTTTGAAGAATACACTTGTTACCATCTCAATGCCGATTCTGATATCTTAGTGACTACCATCTTCACTCATCCAACTACCAAGGTATCTGAACTTAGTAACTCTTTCCACATGTTGTTTATCTACAAGTAAGCTGTGGTCTGCCTTAGGCCCTTTTGATATCGCCATGAATTTAGTTTTTGATATGTTTATTCTAAGGCCCATGTTGTTACTGGCAGTATTGACATTATTCAACAGTTCTTGCAGTGCCTGTACCTGTACATACCTTTTTCAGGTATGTACCACCAAATTTATCAATTATTTTGGCACAAATGTGATTAGGAAGGTATGAAAGAATTGTTAAGGATTCAAAATATAAAAAAGTTATAATAATATATTGTCTTTTTCCGATATTATTTTCTCTTCTACATTTTGAACTAACAGCTATTACAATGAGGAAGACCGATTTGTGACGCAGGCTTTTTCCCCATTACATTTTAAAGACTGATTCACGTTTAGGATCACGAAACGAGCTGCGTAACTTTTTTACTCATTACATTAGTGTAGTGTAGAATATAGTGGCTATATAGGTACCTAGTAGGTGATTTTGTTTTAAACATTCTGTCCATTTTCTATTAGCTTACGTAGGTAAGGTAGTGTCTATTAGTTATGATAATGAGACCGAATGTGACTAATACTCACTTGTCTCTTTATTATTAAAATGAATTTTGTTGACACTATTGGATTTCATTTTCCTGTCTTTACGTCATGAATTGGTATTTTCTGACGTAGAATTTTTTCATTTACCTTGCCTTAGACTTTGAGATAGTTAAAAGCATAACATCTTATACAAATACACTTGTTAGTGCACATTGCGGTCCAGTAAAATATCAAAGTCATTTTATATTTTCATATAAATAGAGGTTATAGAGTCTATGTAGTTATGTATTAACAACTTTTACAATGAGATTTACATTTTAGAGCACATCAAAGAAACCACAAGTGATACAGTTCGCTAATTATACCATTTCAAAACTAAATATGAAATGTGTCAGCCTGTCAGGCTTGTTTTGTTTCAACTAAGTAATTTCAATGATTATGCGCTTAGAGTAAGACGCGCTTCTGTTCCATGCGTAACGAAAGAGGTTTTCTTAAATATTTTTCCACTGAAAAAAAATTTTTCAAATGTTTTTCTTTTTAACTTGTTGATCAAAGTATTCAGCACGCACCACCTAAGTTACACAATTAGTTATTAAAAAAAGCACGTCTTATTTACACAACATTACGTAAGTGTTTATATGCTATAAGATTTAATTAAAAGATCTCAGATAAGTTTCTTTTCCGATCAGGAAGGACGTATTTGGGTTAGTGAAGATTAATTCAAGAAAATTGTACCCTAAGTCGATCGGTAAGTAGCGAAATCATTATGAGTCATAAACATTTTATTTTATCTATGTGTTTATTGGTCTTATAGTTAAACCAGGAAATTACTTTTTCACGCTTTTCCCGGAAATTTAGAACAACCAAGGTTAAGGTTTAAGTTTGTAACCTTAAGAAGTTTACTACGCAGTGACAATACAAACAATGCAAGTGGCATCAATAATGTAGTTATTTGCGTAATGTATCCAATTCCATAACTGCATGCATGGATACCACAGATGTGTTTTAACGGTTTCATTCATTGCTAATTTTTTTTAATGTTTTGCTAATTACGAACAAAAACAGGCTGTTGTTGATGTAAAATTTTACATTTAACTCACGTTTTTTCTTATTACCCACTTCTTACTTAGTATTTTTTTTCTCATCATACTAATAAGTAGGTACCTACTTACTTATTATGTGAGAGTCAAATTGTTTGTTTTTATGTTTTCACGTCTTTACTACTCAACCGATAATCATTAAACACATTGTCAGGGGTACAGATATATTATATGGACACACCTTTAATCCAGAAAGAAGTACTGTTCACGAGGGAAAAAAATAACTGTCCACGCAGACAAAGTCACGTGCGACCACTAGTCCAATATGAGGCTTAGATAAAAGGCTTCTTTTCAGTAATCTATTCAGGTTAAGGCGTTAATATACCTGCCCCCCTACTCAAATGACCAACATTCTATTCGTTTGAACGCTACGCTTACTATTAAAACTTTAAAATAAGCAGTAAACTATAAAATTACGTGCCGTAAGCTTGACAATTCCATAGAATATATCGAAGTCTGTGATTTACATAAGTTTGCGACATGTGATTTAATCATCTATTGCTTATATTTAAGCTTTAGAAGTAAGCGTAGTGTTCAAACGAATAGAAAGTTTGCCATTTGAGTAGGGGGGCTGAAATGCTTAAATATTTGGATGTTTGAGTCAAAATATCTAAAAAGAACAAAGGTCGAATTGACAGATTTAATCGAATGCAATAAAATCCCCGAAGAGCCTATTTATCTCAGGCATAATCTGGAAAATTTATCGAAATCGGCTAAAGCTTCTTTTAAAACCAATTTTTTTAGTCCCTTGATTGGTCACAGTCACAGATTATCAGTTCGGTTGTAGGTATGTTTTTTTTAATGTTTGTTACATCAGTGATATGCTTCAGTTCTCCGTCATATAAGGACCGTTTTACAAAATTAATTTATTTCAAAGAACTTACGAAAATAAGTTCTAAAATCTGAAAAGATTAGACCCATTTTTTGAGTAAAAAATACTGTCATATTTGTAACCATTACATAATTTTTACCCTAAGGGTGAGTACCCACTTAGGTTCGTGAACCTCCGCGCTCCGCGAACCTGCACCGAAAATATCGTTTACCCTCTGCTGAAACAGGGCGCCGAGGTGTGTACGTGAGGGAACTCGTATGCGAAGCTGGTTCGCACAGGCACACACTGTAGCCAAAGTAAAAATATTTGTTTTTGCTATGGATCACTGTTCTAGGTTCGCGGAGCGCGGAGGTTCGCGAACCTAAGTGAGTACCCACCCTTAGAGCATCGCGGCTTCGTCTCGAACAGAAGCGCGTCTTTCGAGCATACTCGTAAATTCTTTGTTTGTGAACCGATTTCGAAAATGTTTATGTGATCCTACCCAATCACCGGGTGTATACAAAATATAAGCCTACTGGGTAGTGGGTAGATGATCGTACGACAGATGTGGGCTGCGGAGGTTTCCAAAGGTGGGAGTGGTTTGTAGTTTGGCCGCGTTGATGCAGTCTTTATATCAAATACTCTGTCGTGAGGTCTCAGTATAATAAAGTGTATATGGATAGTTATGTAATAAATTTATTATTTAAGGGTGCCCCCACCCCCCACTCAGCAGCTTAGAAATTATTCAAAAATAAATCTTAAAAATTGAACTCTCTCCGATTACAATAGACTAGCAGATAGCTGAACTAGATACTAATCGTATTAACAGTAGGTACTTTTTTTATTTTTGATGTTCATTTTAAATGGCATTCTGATAGTTGCGTGGAGCGTGAAATCTGTAATTTTTTGTTAGAAAGAAGATACTTTAAGAATGAATTTACTTTTAAGGTACACAAAGGAACTCTTCAAAATCAAATAGGAACTGTATAGTGATTGAAATATTTGCAGGTTTATGACAATCAAAAACAAGGTAACTAACCTGACCTAACCTAACTATGGTCAAGGACGTTCGTCTAAATTTGCGCAACGAATTCCGTAGTTAACAATAAACAGCGCGAATGTGAAAATAGAGTTATTAGTGGTATTATTCAGTTGTAAAAGTGTGAAATATAAAAAAAAATACTTTTAATTCACAATGTTAATCGCTTACCACAATAAAGCTGGATCTAAAAAGTTCTAAAAAACCTTCTTCAAAAAACAGCTAAGTAGGTATGAAAACCAAAAATAATATTCAAATCTGCATCGTACCTACCTATCTTTATCAAAATTTAAAGAATGTCATATGAAGTCGGTTGGAGTTTTATGAATAAAAAAAATTGAGAAAACGAAAATAAAAACAAAAATTTCTTCCGGTCCCACCCGGAGATCTTTTTTAGGATTCCGTACCAAAATGGTAAAAAAGGAACCCTTATGGTGAGACTCAGTCTGTCTGTCTGTCTGTCTGTTTTCTTTATGCGAATGGACATCAAAGTAACTGCCATGTCAAATAGTTAACCTACGTGTATACTTAGAATAATAACACCTAGAAGCCGTATGCAAAGTGAGGCAACTAATACTGAACCAAAATGGCTTAGTTCTCAGATTTATATCCTTCATACGTTACCTAATCGTAACTAAAATCCAATAATATAGTAACTAATCCCGTAAAGTATGGAAATTGAAACTATTTTGTACTTATTAGGTATGATTAGGTAATAATGGACAATAAAGATCTGAAAACGGCGCCATTTTGGCTGTTTTAGTTGCCTCACTTTTGACAGTGCGCTTTGTAGGGAATTATCGTTCTAGGTGTTATTATTCTAAGCGTGTATATTATTTGCATTGCACAGCAATAAAGATTAATACTTAAGTATATTATATTGAAAAGGTATCATGTGTTCAGGTTCAGCCTGATTTTGACTTCCGTTTTTCCAGGATGAGGTGTAAAGTATTTATATAATTTTTCAAACATCTTTTTCCGTTTTTCCAGGATGGGATGCAACATATCTCTGCGGCCTTGCTGCTGCTGCTGCATCCCCTGCTTGTGCTGTGACTGCTGCGCTGACCCTCCGCCGCGCACCACCGTCGTCCACCACCACCACGTCACCGCAGCCAACCCTCCCACTGTCATCGTTAACCAACCACCACCGCCATATAGATAGAAGCTAGCAGATTAAGAGTATTGGTCGTTGCCAACTCGCTGCACCATTTAACAAAAATCATCCTAGACTGTACTGTTTGAAAATTATTTCTAGTATGCCTTATTCCATTTAGCGCCCGGTGAGAATTCCCAGGCGCTAAATGGAATTCAGGGATTCTTGCCCGGGGGATGTTTATTTATCTATTGATTCTGCAAAATAAAGTTATCTCTAGTTATAATGATAATAATATTGACTTATATAAAGGGTAAAAATGCCTACTTTGTGCTCTTTTGCTATCTATTTCTTATAGGTAGTAAAAATATTTTAACAAGTTATTAGTTGAAACTATTTTATTCAAACTAGCAAAATGATTAAAATAAGTAGTTAATTAAGTAGTTTATTCAATCGATACATACGAATTTTTTAAAAGCTGTGTATTTACTTAGTACAGTCAACGGCACACTGGAGCTACCACAACAGGGTACCTAATCAGTTTTAATCAATTTTAAACTTAAATGCAAAGACGAGAAAAAGGGTCAGAAACAAATTAGAGATTTTTGACAGTTATGTCAAAAATCTCCAATTGACTTGCTGCTCACTGTACCAATATTTATTGAAGATGGGAGGCACCTCATAGCCAACCCAATCACCGTACATCCTTACCAAAGTAAACTTAAAGTTTTATTGCTCCTGTAGAAGTATTAGGGTACACATTCCACTAGTCCCTTTTTCACCACCGCCACCGGTGCTTTAATTTTAATACCTTCTTTTGGTCCCTGACGACTGTCTTCTGTAGACAGTTAAAGTTATAAAAAATGTATAAGTCGCTAATTTAAAAAAAAATCCACGTATAATAAGTAGGTTTCCAATCATTAATGGACTAATTCCATAAAGAACGTTAGGGTGGGTACTCACTCACTTAGGTTCGCGAACCTCCGCGCTCCGCGAACCTCCGCGCTCCGCGAACCTAGAACAGTGATCCATAGCAAAAACAAATATTTTTACTTTGGCTACAGTGTGTGCCTGTGCGAACCAGCTTCGCATACGAGTTCCCTCACGTACACACCTCGGCGCCCTGTTTCAGCAGAGGATAAACGATATTTTCGGTGCAGGTTCGCGGAGAGCGGAGGTTCGCGAACCTAAGTGGGTACCCACCCTTACGTACTATGAAATAGTTCTTTGAGAACTGGATAGTGGATATATTTAAATCATTGTCCTGCAAGATGAAATATTATATAAACTTACACACGAGGCTCATTAAGAATAAGGAAAATAAGTTATGTATGATTTAATAAGCTTTCTCGGTGGTATATTTTTGGTATTGGAAACAAAATTTATAAAAGAAAAAGAAAACATAAAAGTGTCCCACAATAATAAGTTCGCTTTAAGTACTGTATGTCAAAATAATATACCTATTTGTTTATTATGTATGTACCAGAGGGATGAAAAAATCACAAATGATTGAAACAATGTACCTAGGTAGTAGGTAAGAAATAGGATGTACAACTACATAGTTTATAAATGTACAAATAATTATGTATTCATTTTTGTAATATGCAAATGTTTATTAATAATATGTTTATAGTTATTACAGTGTGTGATACGATACCTCAAAAGGTATTGTTATACATTAATCACATCACAATGGAGTTTTTGAAAGTTATATCTTTTGTACACTATTTAAATAGTACGCGAGCAAATCTATTTTGTTTTGTTTCATTGTTCTTATATGCTGGAAGTACCAAACTGTATTAAATTATTCAAGTGTTTGTAATTAATTCATTTTATTTTTCCTATTTGGTTGTATTTGTAAATAAACATGTTTTTAAGTTTTTCCTATTTGTCTTTAACACTAGTAATGTCATTATCTTATACCTTTAAGGCGGCTCTTGGTGAAGTGACAGCTAAGGATTTGACTCCCCTCACCCTGCCACCCTCCTCTACATTACTTCGCGAGTCATTTATTAGCGACATCAATTAAAAAATTTGAAAAACTAAGATGTAATTTATTACCGACATCTATTAAAATTTTTGAAAACCAATGTGTAACCTACACAATGCTTGGCCAAAATTCACGGACCATAGAAAGTTGGAGACACGGCAGCATGGCATTGTTAAAATATTCAATTTTAATTTTATATAGGTAAATTGTAAAAAGTGTTTTATAAAAAAACAAGAAATCAGCAATTTTCAATCAATCAGCCGCAATTTATATTAAAATTAAATTATGTATGAAGTCAAGTTTGTTTCATGTTTTAGTTATTTTACAGATTTTTGAATTGAAAACTTCTTTAGCGGCGTTGTACGCTTTTTGTAATGGGGAAAAATGCTAAACCCGCGTCAGTAAGAATCACGTGGCTGATAGAAAATGCGTAAGATGGATGTGACGGATGGAGAGTAGACAGCTGGCGGCGGAAGTATCCCCTACTTTCAAGTGTAATCTCTTTCTACGGGGCGCGTTGAAAATGGCGGCGCGTCATTTTAAGACGTAAACACTTGTGTCACCAGCAACGCGCTAATTTTGAAAATGGAACTAATAGCAGCGATCTCTTCAGTGAAACTATAGACTTATTTATACTCTGTGACTATATAAGTTAAATCGTAGAGTGCGTACATGTAGAAATTAAAAAGGCCACTGGCGCGAAATCTTTAGAATTTTTCTCTAATTACAAACTGATTGAATTGTGTGACTGTATAGTAACAGGAAAGAAATCATTTTAATCCTTTGCCGCTAATTTCAAAATATCAAAAATGCACAACGTTAATATTCAAGTTTTCACTTCTGCCGGCACTCCCGGAGTGCCAACCGATTTTTTTACATTTTGCATAGTACTTATACTCGTAACTAGGTACGTCTTATGTCATGCTCACTTTAAACATTTCTGCGGTGGTGTCGTGTGAGGCGGGTCGTTACGTTCCCTCAAATATGGTTGAGCGAAACGATGGCTGATTCATGCGTCATGCTCGTGAACGGGTGCTGCCAGTGGGAATGGGTCTGCTTCTGTATGCTTGTAGTAAGGGCGTCGTATTTTTATATATTTATATTTTGGATAAACAACAGTAATATGAAAACGCTTTTGACGTAAGTAGGTACTAAAAAAAAATTGTTTAAAAACAAAAAACCGACTTCAAAAAAAACCTGCCTCTAAAAAGCAAGAAATAATATTCAAATCATTAGATACGCATTATAACGTCTATTGAAGTCGGGTGGAGTACGGACGTACCGTACGTACGTACCGTACGTACGTACGTACCGTACGTACGTACGGGAAGTACAACTTTTTTTTTTATTCTTAAATCCCCACCCGACTTCAATAGACGTTATAATGTGTATCTAATGATTTGAATATTATTTCTTGCTTTTTAGAGGCAGGTTTTTTTGAAGTCGGTTTTTTTGTTTTTAAACAATTTTTTATTTGTTTATTTTTAGTGTCAGTACCTTCTGTATTAGATAGTGTAGGTAAGTATATTATTTAGGTAGAAAAATCGGCTCAGCCAAACGTGAGTTAATCGCGGAGAAACATACTATATACAGGTCAAACTGAGAACCTTTTTTTGTAGTCGGTTAAAATGACTACACTAAAGGTATCCCCTTTCCAACACAAAAAACTTCATCTAATTCGGTTCATAAATAACAAAGTCGTCAAGGTAGTTGATGCAAAATCATAGTATTTTCAGGATTACTTGAAAACTACTTGACCGATTTGAAAAAAAAAATAAATGGGACCATCTCGCAAGCAAACTCAATCGAACAAAAAAAAATCATCAAAATCGGTCCATAAATGTCGAAGATACGCGCGAACAACGATAAAAAAAAACATACAATCGAATTGAGAACCTCCTCCTTTTGTTGAAGTCGGTTAACAAAACAGGCAAACTTTTTTAGGTTGGTGTGCGTTTAGCATCACTGCGTCTAAATAGTAATAAAATAAAAGTTAGAGAGTTTTATTTTTGTGTAAACATCGTAATGCGGTTCACAGAATACATGTACCTACCAAGTTTTAACTGTGTAATCCTAATAGTTTTGGAATAAAGTGGCTGTGACATACGGACGGACGGACAGACAGACAGACATGACGAATCTATAAGGGTTTCGTTTTTTGCCTTTAGTCTACGGAACCCTAAAAACGTGCTAATAATCCAGAGCCTGTAGCCAAATGTCACATTAAAATTTTCGCTATCACTTCGCTCCGAAAAATGTATGAATTAAGACTATAATCCATACATTTTTCGTTTGATTCTTAAATTCGATTACTTACTTACATTTACATATGATTTTAAGAATCGATTGTTAACGAAACCTTAAGAGCAGGCAAGCGCTTAACGCGAGTTTTGATAAAGTGCACGTTGAACGCTGCGCTAGCGCTCGACTATTGTCAGCACAGCGCGCGTCAATGCGCGCTTTGAGATCATTGGTTTTGTATGTTACCGTTCAGAATTTAGATGAGCGCGCGTTTTTGACGCAGATAGACGTATTTTAGGGTACGCTCAGTAAGTAACAGTTCATCCAAAAATCGTCCGAAATGGAAACGGAAGCTGTTAATACCGAATTATCGAATCTGAAAAAAATTAACGCGCGTTGAGCGCTTGTCATCCGAACGTACCCTATGTCAATCCCATACAGTTTCAAAAGCGAAGCGATAACGATTTGCAAATATTACTTTGACTAGGGGATCTGATGAGAAACCCTATCGACTGGTATCGTAAAAATATATTTGGTGGGTTCGATTCCTGGATAAGGCAAAGTATTGGGATAGCCTTAGATCGCGTGATGCGTTTTATCGATACTTGACTGTCAAAACCTTTGTCCTTAAAAGTAATAAATCGATATTATTATAGCGTTTCAGTGGTCACTAGTCATGCTAGGAGGGGCAGGATGGTATAAACATTCTTACCTATACCCTACCTGCATGCATCCAAATCTGTTCAGTTCAGGCATTTAAAAAGTTATAGTGGAATAAATTAACTCACAGTCGTGTGATTTATTACCTACAAATGTTTGATTTGAAGACTCATTTATAGTATTCAAAATTTATAGGTAGGTATTTTATACTAACCGTCCTTACGCGTAATTTTTATATCTATGGCAAAATAATGCATCAGAGAGCTTATTACAAAACAAAAAAGAAACCGATAGTCGGACGCAATTCGTCGCTCAATTTACTTGATATGGAACCTTACTTGTGAAGTAATAGTGCCACGGTGTTGGACGAATATCGTACGCTTATCGCGATGCTTTTTTGTAATAGTCCTTCAGTTCGAAATGAATTTTCAAAACATAATTGTAACATTTTGACAGTGCTAAAGCAAGGCTAAAACAAACGAGCGAGACATAGAGAACTGTGTAGCTGTCAGTGGGTGGGAGCATGAGCGATACGTGTTCCCCGTCCAAGCGCCGGTGGCGGTCTGCCGCCCGCTCTCCTCGAGGGCACCCTCTGTCAAAAATGTATCTGAATTTTTGAAAAATTGTCGCAAAAATCCCATAAATGGTCTTTTCGAAAATGTCTTTCGTGGAATTTGTAGCATTTTTTCTCCTCCATCGATTGGTGGTAACGAGATTTCCATAGGACTCGTAGTTACGGAGGAGATGCACAGAAACAAAAGTGTTAGTCGATTTTATTTATGATATTTTTGGCATTATGTAAAATATTTTAAACAAATGTTAATCGTGGAATCGATAGGCAAAATGTTGAAGATTCTTATGGTATATTTACTTTGTATTAATATTCATTAAATAAAGAGGAGATAGAGAATGAAAACCTACTAATAACCACGTTTTGCTAGTACAACCACCTATTCTTGTATATTTATTTATATGTAGTGGATGCGAAATGACAGCCATATTCGCCTTTACCCCTCTGCCACTTACTGTGACCGATAGCCTCAGTAAACGATATCGCGTTGTCAGTGTGATGCTAGAGCTCGTGGCGAAACATTGGTACAAAAATGGGCAAAATGCTTCGTATTGTTCAGCAAAAAAAATAGCGGGCAATCAAGAAATGTTTCTTTTCACGCGTAAGCACAATTTCAACCTATTATAGTAGCTATTTTTCGCAAAATAAATAAAATTTGTTATGTAAAGAAAGTAGGGTGACTTAGCCGGTTTGCCGGCCCCCTTTGGTTTTCGGCCATTACGGAAAATGTAAGAATGTATGAAAGAAATTTTTCGTGAAATTTCTTTTTCGCGGTGTTATTAAAAGTTGCCAATACACTTATTTATTACGTATACAAAATATAATTAGAAACAAATTACGAGACGTACTGCCCCCAGGAGCTGACGTTTTCGAAAAACTTTCTAAATATTAATATTTACATAATATAATTTTAAACAAAATATATCTAAATTTTTTAATAGTTAATATTATTAAGAGATACTTATACCTACACAAAAGCCAATAATAATCAACAAAAAGCAACATTTTTCTTACAAAACGTTTTCAAAATCATGTTTGACTTCCGTAAATTTTCATCTTGAAAGTGGTACACTGGTAATAGAGCCAGAATTATCAAACTGCTTGAAAACAAGCTGCAACGTCCTCTTCAATGGCTAATATGTCAACTGCACGCAAATGAGTGAAGTTTAAGACATCTTTTTGAATACTTAGACGGTAGTACTACAGGGCCGAAAAGCTTTAGTGCTCCGATAGGGAAGGCACTTAATAATTTTGAATGTCTTCCAGTCAAATCATTTACTGCCGTAAGCTATTGTTTGCACAGATATAACGAAGAGCCGTGATGATTTAAGTACAGACCAACTGTATATTTTAGAAATGTGTCCAGCAGTCAGCAAGGGCGAGTGTGATGAAAGATGGCCGCCGAACGCTTGGATGTTGCGCTCATGTTATGAGCATTTTGTACTTTCTTGGTTGAGCTTGACATAACCTAGAAGAATTTGAGAACCGCATCCATTTCATTTTTGGATAATCTTTTAATAGATTTGTAGGACTTGTGACTTGTATGTGGATAATATAAAACCATAAATAAAAAAATATGTTAAGACGTTATTCTAACTTTATTTTTATTATATTACTATCAGACGTGATTATCAGCTATTTTTATAATTTTATAATGTCCCCGCTGCTGGGGCACAGGCTTTTCTTATGGGTGGATAAACAGGACTGACTATAACTAAGATAAAAAATTTGAAAAGAGTTCATGTGTGCGGAATCCACACGAAGCGAAATATGAGGTAATGGTCAAAAAGTACAAAAGGTCTTGAGTTACCTATACAAGAGGGTGTTCGGCTATTACCCATTTCTGTTTATCTTAAAGTAAGTTAACTATGTTAGTTATGTAATTGGGCGCCTCCCGTTAACTAATAATAATAATAAATAAATAATAAAGGGGCCCCAATGCGGATTGGTAGGGCGTGATTATTACCTAATATTTTTTGAAAATATACCTTTAGCCACGTAAAATATTAACGCCTGAAAAAAAATTGCAGTTTTTTTTTATGTTATTCACCGATCACAGAGGTCCCATATTTTTTTTTTATACACATAAAAGGTACTCAAACCTGAGATAGATTCAATTTGCGTCGGGGCTCGGGTAATTTTGTATATAGCCTGCGCATTCACCTTTGATGACCTGGTAACTAAATGCGTTTTTGGGAGGTCATTTGCTTTTCGGCCGCCTGGCCGAAAACTAATGTATGAGTTTTACAATCCATAATATTTGGCCGGCAATTATGGCCGAAAACCGGCTACATCACCCTATAATATTGACATTATTTGACAAGTGTAATCCCCCCTCACCCCGCAAAAATTGGTTGATCGTGATTTCATACATTTTTCTTACGTTACGTATCCAGTGGTTAATTCATCCAAGATAGATATGTTTCTGTGATCTCGGAAACGGCTGTAACAATTTCGCTGAAATTTGGTATATGGGGGTTTTCGGGGGTAAACAATCGGTCTAGATTAGTCTTTTGTTTGGGAAAATGCGTGTTTTCGAGTTTTCATGCGTTTTTCTTTCGACGCAAAATATAGTCGCTAATTTCGTCCTGCCGGCCACTGGCCGTCTGTTCCAGCGGGTTAAGAAACGAGTTGTTGGTGAGAGAGTTGGTTAATTTTGAAATTTTGAATCAGTGGTTAACTTTAAAAGCTCATAGCCAGCGTGTTATTTTTTAGTGAGTGCATATTTTTGTTGTTGTTTGAAAGCTAATATGATAAAAACTATAATTAAATGATAAAAGTTTGTGGTATTGGGGGCCAAATTTTAAAAAAAAATTGAGATTAATGAAAAAAAAAATTTAAGAGAAAGCATTTTTTTTACAAACAGCTGAATTTAAGTCATGATTATTACGTTTTTGTGAGTAATTTGCAATATATCTGAACTAACAAGTATCTGGCATCACGTTATTTTTTATTTGAACAAAATCCATTTACCACTTTTGAAGGAATACAATTTTTTGTACATAGAGTCTATTATAAAAATTACAAATCTTAATTCTACAAAAAAAATGAAAGTGAATCGAATATTTTTTTTGTATTTTTTTATTATTCATTTATAGTCTAGTTTCGCCCCCTTTCGGGATTGCACTTTATCCAGGGACACACTGTATAACTGAAGCTCAAAATCTTTCGTTTTGAGTTATAGTCTATCTAGCTAAAAGCGATAGGTTTTGAATTTGCTGCCTGCCTAGCATGACCACCGAAAGATGATATGATATAGTGATTGGATTTTGACAGTTGGGTATCGATAAAACGCTATATCACGTGGTATATCTCGTGTTTCGTCGGTCATGCTACCCCTAGCATGACCGACGAAACACGGAATATAGCCTCCCGGCTGTATTAGGTAGAAATGTATACTTTTGTTTTGAATTAGAATGAATGAATGAAATGAATGAATGAAAAAAATCTTTATTCAAATAAGCTCACATAAGAGCGTTTTTAAATCGTCAAATATTTTTTTTTGCCCTACCACCCATTATGACTTCTTTTAGCTGACAAGAAAAACGGGCGCAAAAAACTTACCAGCTTTATCAAATGGAACGATATTTACAAATATGTATATCGTTTCCAGACTTTAACAAAGATTAACAAATAAATAAAATTATAATTAGATGATTACTTAATGAATTACAAATTTTCTTAATCAATTTACAGGGTTCAAGCTAAATTCTAAGTTTGAAGTTATTATTCAGTCTAGGCTGTTACAAGAGAGAGAAAAAAACTTTACAATTCTATATGCGTTAAGATAGGTAATCAGAAGCAGACCCATTCCCACTGGCAGCACCCGTTCACGAGCATGACGCATGAACCAGCCATCGCTTCGCTCAACCATATTTGAGGGAACGTAACGACCCGCCTCACGCGACACCACCGCAGAAATGATTAAAGAGAGCATGACATACTAAGGCTACCCATGTTAAGGCATCGAATTGAAAACTAACATCCAAAAGCTTTTCATAGGCAATATTTATGTATTTTATATTTTACTTTCCATAGTCAGCATTTATGTATTTTATAATACACAAATACTGACTATAGAAAGCAAAAATATTGCAATTAAATAAATCAAAACAAGGTAAGTTATTATGATATATACGTTTCGAGTAAGAAGTTCCATACATACAGACAATATAAAACATTTTTTTTATATACGACGCCCTTAATACAAGCAGACAGAAGCAGACCCATTCCCACTGGCAGCACCCGTTTAGGTTTAGGTAGAGCTTCAATCAAGAATATTCTAGATAATGCTTCACGAACTAAAACAGTACCTACGCAAAAATAGCACTTCAAATAGCATCCCACTTACAAACCTGGCGCTTATTTTGTACATAATCATCTCTTATTTTGTACAAACTCGCATTATTTTGAACAAAAACACATCTTTTATCACTTACTTTGTGCAAAATAAGCGCCCAGTTTGTAAGTGGGACGCTATTTCAGGTGACATTTTTGAGACTGACCGGATATCTAGGGTATTATTGTTCGAAGAACTAGAGTTAGCAAATTCTAGAGAATTAGGCCCCTAGCACGTACTTACATATCTATTCTGTGCCCTTAGTCGTTGTGGACAATATTTTCAAGGTCAACCATTGTTAAAAATTACTATAAAATTAAGGTAAAAAATATATCTACGCAGATAAGATAAAAACATATTTGTTAGACAAAGTTCCAGTGTTTGCCTTGATAAGATAAATATCTTTAAAAAAATACTGCCATTCAAAGAGCCTATTTTATATTCTATGCATAGGGACTATTTTATAACAAAATAAACCCACCAATCCGCATTGGGCCCGCGTGGTGGGTTATGGCCAGCGAACTAAAATCTATGGAACAAGCATTGCGCTCATAAAATGACACCACACGATAAGTACAACTAGTGGATGGAGCTAAAAATGTTGGCATTTAATTAGTATGCAGCACTGGTTGCTTACTAGCGACCATAATTTGTATACTTAGGTACATAACCTACTCATAGATATTTTCTATACTTAAACGAAAAAATATGATACGTTATTTCTCTGCATATCTTTACTGCCTTCTTTGCGTATTTTACACCAGTGCGTGGCTGGCCCGACTGAAGCTGAGCGGGTTGTACTTTTTCGGCCCGGATGATGCAATTTTTTAAGCAATATTTGTTTGCAATTACACTTCCATAGATCCAGCGGATTTTAAGAATAGCTGTCGATGATTATATTAACGAACTGTTTTCTACAACAGGACAAAACTAGGTAGGCAGCTGATAAGTAGGTAAGTGAAGCGTTAAAATCTGATTCAATGTCGGACCATTAAAAAAACCAAGGTGATGTTGGTAACTTGCTGTCCTCATTGTTTGCCTAACTGTTGTGAATTACACGGTTTTATTCACGTAATAATAATGTAGCATAATTCGTCAGTGCATTGATGTTAATCTGTAATAAAATTGCAATAGGTTTTCTTTAATAAGTAATTAAAAACTTTTGTGAAACTTTAGCTTAGGCAGATTCAAGTGAGTAGTAAATACAAATATCTAAAAAAAAATATCTTAAAGAAAAATATCTTAAAATATCTTAAATCAAATATCTTAAAGATTTTAGAAATCCTTTTATAAAGAACTCCTCAAACGTGACATCGCTTTTACAAACGAGTTTTGTATACATATTTTCCCTTTTATTCCATCCAGCCAGTCCTACGATGTTCGGAAAAGGTAATCAGTTTTTATTTATGTCTCGGATATACATATATAGAAATTTCCCCTACTAAACATACTTATTACTTAAAAACTTTTAAATAAAGATTTGAAAATAAAGATACGGAGTTATAGAGACAGAAAATGTAGGTATAACAACTCTATAAACTTGAGATCAGATCAGATACACAATGGATCTGTAATGAAGCGTTTAATTTACAAGTACCTAATTCACCATTTCCTCAATCAATGTATATTTTCATTGAACTGATTTCGTCGGAAGCGGAGTCGCGTGCACAGTGGCAAGTTTCAGAACACGTAACAAGACATGTAAACTGTTCAGTTATGCGGTAACTGTAACGCTAAGTGCACTATATTTGATGCGATTACAAAAGGTTTTTTTATTGAGAGTGAATTTTTTGGACGTTAGTAAAGCAAATTGGAATAAAGTAAGGTGAATTTTGTTTACTAATTCTCGTTTACAAGTAGTTTTGTTTCAATTAAAAAAAGGCCTGCAAAGAAAAACAAAACTTTATACATAACTAGCGGCCCGCCCCGGCTTCGCACGGGTGCAATGTAGTTACTAAATGTAAAACTGTGCTAATGTGGTGTCAGTGTAAAGTTATTAGATTATACTACAGGATACATACAGGAGGACGACATATACCTATACGACGTACGCAAGGGGTGTTATAATATAATTGACGTGTGTGTGTGTCTGTCTGAGGCAACCAACCTAGCTCCCAAACTTATGGATCGATTTTAATGAGGTTTTTATGCATAGTTTATAGACGGCGGGAAGCGACTTTGTTTTATACTATGTATAGCTTTTGCCCGTGGCTCCGCCCGCGTGGCAGTCGGTAATCGTTGTAAGTCTTCCCTTGGAAACCAATGATCGGGATGAAAAGAAGCCTGTGTTAAGTATTCCAGACTTAATCTATTTCTGTGCCAAATTTCTCCTAAATCCGTTCACCCGTTCAGACGTGATTGAGTATGATTGAGTAGGTAGGTACCTAACAGAACAACATCCAAACATCAGAACTTTCACATTTATACAATTTTGTGATTATATAGGTAATAGCTGCACCCCGCGGTTTTACCCGCGCAGTCTGTCGATTCTGTAACCAAACTCGCATCTCACTTTACTTCGCGTGAATTTGTTATTAGACATTTGTTTACTAAATGAGCTATTTAACTGATTGCAAAAAAATTAGGTAGCCTGCGTAGCTATCTAAAATCTTTTGTGTTAAAAAAACATTCTTATCATTATCTTATTTATGATTCAAAATTCCCGTGCAGTGAAGTGAGATTCGAAGTAGGGTTCGAGTTTGGTTACAGAATCGACGCCCTGTTAATGATTCTGTATTAGTTAGGTAAGGTACTTAATAAAATTTATTAGCGGTCATTTAACAAAATAAGTATAATAATATTATGTTACATATTTAATACTTACCTTATAGTTAAAAATTCTAATATCTTTGCTTAATAGTTATCTTCTTTATAAATAAAAATCGATGTATATGTATTTGTTTCCTTTGCACTCCTAAACCATTCATCCACATCCGATTATGATGAAACTTTGGTGAATGTTTGGTGAATTGTTCTGCTTACTACTGAAAAGGTTTCTGGCTAAAAAAAACGTGACATTGCAACGCATGCCGGGCAAAGATTTATGCCGGGTGCAACTAATGTTGTGCATTATTATCAGGCTCTCCATCGAAACACTTCTCTAAATACCACATTCCTTGTCACGTTATCTGATGTTTGCCAGATGTTGCCGTTTTATTTGACTAATATTTCGTAAAGTAGTGAAAATAGGGAAAATTAGAGATTAAACGTCAGCCCGTGCAGTGACAACTGACATTTATTTTTCTTAATCATTCAAATGCACTAAGAAGTTTTAATTCCGATATCGAAGTCAACCACCCTAAAAATAGCTTTCTACCCCTTTTCAACCCTGTTAAGGGATACATTTCAAAAAAATACGAAACACGTGTTCAATTAATTTTGTAAAAGAATGTCTATGCCAAATTTCAAGTCAATCGGGCCAAGGAATCGCGTTCTCCCATACAAACTTTGCCACCCTGTTTCACCCTCTTAGGGATTGAATTTCGCAAAATCCCGTCTTAGTGAGCACCTACACCCTAAAAGGGACCCCCATGCAAAATTTGAGACTCCTAGCACTTGTAGTTTTTGAGATTTCGTGATGAGTCAGTGAGTGATTTCCGCTTTTATATATATAGATATCTGGAGATCAGTTTATAGTAAATATTCTTAGTATCATATTTTAGGATGTTTCACAATATGAATTTAGTTTCAAAGAAGCAGAGCTTGTACTTTTATCAAATGCACAAACATGTACAGAACTCAGATAAAATGTGAGTCACACAAACGCAAACAGGATTCGAATCCCAATCCAGTGGTGTTCACTAGTCTAACTAAAGCGTTTGAAACGTTTAATAACTTGGTTTAATATAGTAAATAATACACGCTGAAATTTTAATCATTTGGTTCCCGCAGTGGAGTTCCACTCATGATCACAAGCAACTTTAACTCTGATATCGCGAAAAAAATCTGCTGTTCCATACAAAAGTGCAATACATACTCGACTTTATTGTATGGAACAGCTGATTTATTTTTCGCGATATCAGCGTTTGCCCCATAGTAAAAGTTGGCTGTTGATAATGACAAATTATTAAATTTTTACGCTGTATACTCGTAGAACAAGAAAAACATTCATATAATTTTAATCAACACTGATTTTTAAATCAATTTTATTGTGAATCTTTTCAGGATGAGTTTCAACGTAATCGTTAAGCCGTTCTGCTGTTGCTGCATACCGTGCCTATGCTGTGAATGCACCTTCGAACCCATACCTGATCCAGTACAGGCGGTTCGTGAAGAACAGCCTACCTTCAGCAGGAGGGAACATGACCCTCCTCCAGCGTACTTGAGCCCTACTGCTTCTGAAAAACCACCGCCTTATGAGGAACTCGAAAGTAACAATAAAGTGAACCTTTTAAAATGAATGTGCTGTATAATAAGTAGATTTTAAGTAGTATGATAAAGTACCTATTTTTAAATCTTATAATTAGTTTTAACGATAATTTGACCAGAATTTGACGCACGAATTCCAGTGTGTGTTGCAACTGAGATTGCGGATCTGGTTTTTCTTTCGACAATTTCATCTGGTGCTGTAAACTGTTCAGAACTTCTATGCAAATTAACATTACGAACATCCTCAAAACCACTCAGATTCAACCACTTGCTGTGTGTCCCCCCTGCATCTTCAAATTATCGGCAAATTCATATTTATGTCGTGCGTACGCATCAGGCAGACTTGGATCTTTTTGCGGCAAGACATGGACTAATTAAATATGAAAAGTGAAGCTTCGATCAAGCGTATTATGTGTCTCAGTTTCTTCAATGCGACCTAATTATATAGTTGTAAGATAATTACTACGATAGTGCTCTTTAAAAGTGTAAGTATTTTGTTTTATATTTGTGATGACCTATAATTGGCTTCCTGTTACTAATATATTTAAGTTTTGTTGTAGTAGCTGTTGGTCGTCCAAAATTAAATAAAAATATGTGAAATGTATGTGAAATACTTACTAGATAGAAAGTTGGTGTTGCTCATGCCAAATATCATAATTAATATTTAGATAGAATAGCTCTACATTTATACTGCGGGGCTATTAGGTTCCACCTATAAATAAGTTTAATTATAACCAAACTTTAACTGTGATGATGATACTAATGATGTTTAAATATTATGTAAGTTAATATATTTTTAAGAGGGTATTAGTGAAGTTTCTGTCTTCGGATGTTAAATCTAATTATCTTTTATCTAAATATCATTAATGACTAAGAAAATAGTATGAAAAAATTCGCTATTTGTGTCTGTCTGTTTGTTTGCTTAGATCTTCTACTACAGCGGAACTATGAATAAGTAATAATAGTTTAGTACCTAATTTTCATCATGCAATAATTGATAACCGAAGTCACTATCTCTAGATATTATCAGAAATTACAACTTTAATTTGTTTATGACTCATAAAAACAAAAATTAATAAAATTTTCACAGAATATTAAATTGTATCATACTTAATTAATTAATTTGATAAACGATATTTAGTAGTTAAGTCGATTAATTCAGTAGGTAAATAGTAAGTAGGTATGTGTAATGTTCCTACCTAGTCCAAAAGTCGGCGATAAAGTTAGTGTAAAAAACATGTAAGTAGTAAAATTTAATTCTCTGAGAAATTGGTTGAGCAAATTCGGTGGTTAAAGAATAAGTAAAATTCTCCATTTGAGAATTACTATTGAAGGTATTTTGTAGCCAGATGACAATAAAAATTATTACCACTAAGGTAGTACCTGTTATATTTCTTAGAATTAGCTGTAATTATCGGAATCTAGAAATAAAGATTTATTATACCTAATTTTCTATTATAATGTTCACCAAATTATCATGTTTATTTTGTTAAAACTATACTATATTTTAAACGCATAAAATTATTACATACTTCTACTTATACCGAATTTTCTGAGGTAAGTAACAAAATCCCAAGAGTCAAGATATCTAAACGCATTTTATCTTTATTTGCTGTTCATTCGCCGGTATTGTTAAAACTATTACGTTTAAACAGAGTGCGTTTTATAAGAAATTAAAAGAAAAATATGAAATTAGTTTATTGTATTTTATTAGACACACTTGACACACACGAGATTGTTGACATGACAGAAAAACTTTTTTAAAGAGACTAGACAAGGCAAGTAAATTGCTTATAAAAAGTATCAATGTCGGTTACCAACTCTTTGGTTCCAACACTTTCCCTCATTGAAAGCTCTTCATAAGCACCAGGCCAAGATCCTCTCGCATTGGAATAAAGACTGGTCTTGGAAGTCCCTTAGTCATAATGTCAGCGATTTGATTTTTCGTAGAAACTCGTTTTACTACGATCTCCTCTTCTGACACCAGTTCTCTAACATAAAAGTGTCGAATCCTGATGTGTTTCGTACGTTTGTGAAATTCAGGATTGTGGGTTAGTCGGACAGCGGCTTCATTATCCACACTCAGTGTCGGTGTACATTTCAGTGTCGTAAGCTCTGTCAGTACTCTTTTAAGCCAAACCATTTCTCTGGCAGCTTCGCTTGCAGCCACTAATTCTGCTTCTGTAGTAGATATGGCTACTGAAGTCTGTCTTTGACTAATCCAGGCTATTGCGCCACCTGCGTAGCGGCAAACGACGCCCGTCGTTGATCTACCAGTTGTAGCGTCACCACCGTGATCAGCATCGCTAAACCCTTCCAAAACCCCGATTAAATGATCAGGTTTATATCTTAGACCGTATGACATAGTCCCTTTTAGGTATCGCATGATCCTTTTTACTCTGAGCCAGTCATCTTTTGTCGGTGATTCTAGTTTCCTAGATGCGACTCCAACTGCATAAGCTATATCTGGTCGCGTCGCTACCATCAGATAAGCCAAGGCTCCGACAGCTTCACGATATGGGAAAGACGTCTCATCGCGTTCATCAGTTAAATCGATAGCTTTCCCTGATTCAAAAGATTCTTTATCGATCGGCGTTGTAATCGGATTGCAGTCGTTCATCCCAAAACGCTCTAGTACTTTTCTAGTGTAAGCTTCTTGCTTTAGTACGACTGATCCTTTACATTGCAGTATCTCCATGCCTAGATAGAAGGTAGCTGGTTTTGCGGTAATCTTTAGCTTTTCTCGCAAGTTGCTAAGAAATTCGTCAGCTAGCTTCTGGTCCGATGCTGCTACTAATCCATCGTCAACAAAAAGCGTTAGAAGTATCTTCTTCTCTCCAACTTTCTTTTTATATAGACAAGGATCTGCCAAGCTCTGTACAAACCCAAGTTCCTTTAAGATTTCGTGGAACCGATAATTCCAACATCTCGGAGCTTGCTTTAGTCCATATAGACTTCGGTTAAGTCTGCAAACTCTATTGGTGCCATCACTGAAGCCTTCTGGTTGCTTCATATAAATTTCCTCTTCCAGATGACCGTGTAGGAACGCCGTTGTAACATCAAATTGAGTAAGGTGCATTTTTTCACTTGCAGCTACACTTATCAGTGCACGTATGGTGGCCATTCGAGCTACAGGACTAAAAGTTTCTTTGTAGTCTGTTCCTTCTTTCTGGCGGAAACCTTGCACTACAAGGCGTGCTTTGTACCTTTCAATTGAACCATCTGGGTTTCTCTTGATTTTGAAAACCCACTTACATGGTATTGCTTTACGACCTTTGGGAAGTTCCTGTAAGGTCCATGTCTTATTTTCATTCAGTGAACATATTTCACTTTTCATTGCTTCAAGCCACTTCTTCATGTCACTACTTAACATGGCTTCTTTGTAGGACAACGGCTCTGGTATCATAGTACTAAGAACAGCCATAGCATAATTGTCGAATTTCGCTGGTGGTTTAAGGGTTGATCTATCACGTAAGCTATACCTCGGTTCAGGCTCACGGTCCTCATCCGCGTCATAAATTTCCTCAATAGGTTGTTCGATCCTATCATAAAATTCACTCGTAGCTTCTTGATAAAGATCAGATAATTCTTGAACTCCATCATCATCTCCCTCTAATTCGATCGATTCAATGTTCGCTGGTTCTTCGAATGCATTGTAATCTCCCTCTGATTCGTTAGGGTGATCGACAGCGATTTGGCGCTGCGTATTCTGCTCCAAAGGTGTGACGTCAGGTATGCGGTCAAGTGACACGGTAAACTCGTTCGCGTTGGAGTTTATGTCCTGCGCTTCTGTTTTTGTTTCATCCTCAGTAGCAATTGATGCACTTGGTTTCTCGTCAAAAATAACATCACGAGATCGAATAAGGCGATTCCGATTGCCTTCGTTTACCCAGATACGGTATCCGTCAATATCATATGGGCCCTATTACGTTTAAACAGAGTGCGTTTTATAAGAAATTAAAAGAAAAATATGAAATTCGTTTATTGTATTTTATTAGACACACTTGACACACACGAGATTGTTGACATGACAGAAAAACTTTTTTAAAGAGACTAGACAAGGCAAGTAAATTGCTTATAAAAAGTATCAATGTCGGTTACCAACTCTTTGGTTCCAACACTTTCCCTCATTGAAAGCTCTTCATAAGCACCAGGCCAAGATCCTCTCGCATTGGAATAAAGACTGGTCTTGGAAGTCCCTTAGTCATAATGTCAGCGATTTGATTTTTCGTAGAAACTCGTTTTACTACGATCTCCTCTTCTGACACCAGTTCTCTAACATAAAAGTGTCGAATCCTGATGTGTTTCGTACGTTTGTGAAATTCAGGATTGTGGGCTAGTCGGACAGCGGCTTCATTATCCACACTCAGTGTCGGTGTACATTTCAGTGTCGTAAGCTCTGTCAGTACTCTTTTAAGCCAAACCATTTCTCTGGCAGCTTCGCTTGCAGCCACTAATTCTGCTTCTGTAGTAGATATGGCTACTGAAGTCTGTCTTTGACTAAGCCAGGCTATTGCGCCACCTGCGTAGCGGCAAACGACGCCCGTCGTTGATCTACCAGTTGTAGCGTCACCACCGTGATCAGCATCGCTAAACCCTTCCAAAACCCCGATTAAATGATCAGGTTTATATCTTAGACCGTATGACATAGTCCCTTTTAGGTATCGCATGATCCTTTTTACTCTGAGCCAGTCATCTTTTGTCGGTGATTCTAGTTTCCTAGATGCGACTCCAACTGCATAAGCTATATCTGGTCGCGTCGCTACCATCAGATAAGCCAAGGCTCCGACAGCTTCACGATATGGGAAAGACGTCTCATCGCGTTCATCAGTTAAATCGATAGCTTTCCCTGATTCAAAAGATTCTTTATCGATCGGCGTTGTAATCGGATTGCAGTCGTTCATCCCAAAACGCTCTAGTACTTTTCTAGTGTAAGCTTCTTGCTTTAGTACGATTGATCCTTTACA
This sequence comes from Agriphila geniculea, assembly GCA_943789525.1. NCBI lineage: Eukaryota > Metazoa > Arthropoda > Insecta > Lepidoptera > Crambidae > Agriphila > Agriphila geniculea. Next base: position 12,577,245 of record OX038880.1, read on the forward strand.
TTGCAGTATCTCCATGCCTAGATAGAAGGTAGCTGGTTTTGCGGTAACCTTTAGCTTTTCTCGCAAGTTGCTAAGAAATTCGTCAGCTAGCTTCTGGTCCGATGCTGCTACTAATCCATCGTCAACAAAAAGCGTTAGAAGTATCTTCTTCTCTCCAACTTTCTTTTTATATAGACAAGGATCTGCCAAGCTCTGTACAAACCCAAGTTCCTTTAAGATTTCGTGGAACCGATAATTCCAACATCTCGGAGCTTGCTTTAGTCCATATAGACTTCGGTTAAGTCTGCAAACTCTATTGGTGCCATCACTGAAGCCTTCTGGTTGCTTCATATAAATTTCCTCTTCCAGATGACCGTGTAGGAACGCCGTTGTAACATCAAATTGAGTAAGGTGCATTTTTTCACTTGCAGCTATACTTATCAGTGCACGTATGGTGGCCATTCGAGCTACAGGACTAAAAGTTTCTTTGTAGTCTGTTCCTTCTTTCTGGCGGAAACCTTGCACTACAAGGCGTGCTTTGTACCTTTCAATTGAACCATCTGGGTTTCTCTTGATTTTGAAAACCCACTTACATGGTATTGCTTTACGACCTTTGGGGAGTTCCTGTAAGGTCCATGTCTTATTTTCATTCAGTGAACATATTTCACTTTTCATTGCTTCAAGCCACTTCTTCGTGTCACTACTTAACATGGCTTCTTTGTAGGACAACGGCTCTGGTATCATAGTACTAAGAACAGCCATAGCATAATCGTCGAATTTCGCTGGTGGTTTAAGGGTTGATCTATCACGTAAGCTATACCTCGGTTCAGGCTCACGGTCCTCATCCGCGTCATAAATTTCCTCAATAGGTTGTTCGATCCTATCATAAAATTCACTCGTAGCTTCTTGATAAAGATCAGATAATTCTTGAACTCCATCATCATCTCCCTCTAATTCGATCGATTCAATGTTCGCTGGTTCTTCGAATGCATTGTAATCTCCCTCTGATTCGTTAGGGTGATCGACAGCGATTTGGCGCTGCGTATTCTGCTCCAAAGGTGTGACGTCAGGTATGCGGTCAAGTGACACGGTAAACTCGTTCGCGTTGGAGTTTATGTCCTGCGCTTCTGTTTTTGTTTCATCCTCAGTAGCAATTGATGCACTTGGTTTCTCGTCAAAAATAACATCACGAGATCGAATAAGGCGATTCCGATTGCCTTCGTTTACCCAGATACGGTATCCGTCAATATCATATCCAATTAGGTAGCCTTTCACAGCTTTCTTGTGTAACTTTCTGCGTTTTTGTTTTGGAACATGCGCGTAGCAAGTACTGCCGATAATTCGTAAGTGCTTGATGGTCGCCTTTTTTCCAAACCAAAGTTCATAGGGCGTTTTCCCTTCCACGGGTGTCGGGCCGGTTCGATTGAGAATATAAACAGCGGTGTTGACGAGTTCTCCCCACAATTCTTGCGGTAACTGCTTTTGTGCATGCATCATAGCACGTGCAGCTTCAACAACTGTTCGGTTCTCACGTTCGACGCAACCATTTTGTTCTGGAGTGTATGGACACACGAGTCTCTGTCTTATTCCCTCCTTTTGTAAAATTTCTCTGACCTTCTTATTATCAAACTCGCCTCCGTTGTCGCTGAGTAGTTCCTTGACTGTATGGCCAGTGTTATTTACTTCAGCCAGAACCAGCTTAAGCTTCTCAGAGACCTCTGATTTCTCTTTCAACAGATAGATAAAGCGAAATTTGGTAAAATCATCTTTGATTAAAAGAAAATATCGATATTTGGAGTAGGAATACGGGAACGGTCCACATACGTCCGCGTGTAGCAGCTCACCTGCTGTAGAAGCTCTAGTTCTCGTACCAAACTTTAAACGATGAGCTTTGCCGTTAATACAACCTTCGCATAAGTCGTTATCGGAGGGCAAAATGATTCCTAATTCACGCTTCACTAAAGTTCTAACGTGCTTCTTATTCTGGTGACCAAGTCGCTCGTGATACAGCTGAGTCTCTGTTGCCATGAAAACCTCTAAGCGATTCTCGGGTTTCATGTTCTTTACATCAAGTTTGTAAAGTCCTCCATTTTGGCAACGACTTCCTTTTAGCTTCAGTACTCCGTCGATAGACATGCTGCATTGTCTCGGGCTCGAGGAGAACACGCTGAGTGGATTCTTGTCATGAGCAGCTAGTACAGAAAACAAGTTTCTTTGGATTGATGGAACATACCAAACATCTTGTAAGGTAATCGGTACTCTTTTTCCGTTAACATAAGATTCGATGATTACAGATCCCTTGCCTTTGGCGTGAATTTTGTCTCCATTAGCTGTGGTTACTGTAGAAATCTCGTCGAAATGTTCGAAGGTGTGGAATAAGTCGCTCCGATTCGTGATGTGGCTTGTTGCACCATTGTCAACCCACCAGTTTTCTCTGTCAGATTCTGCCAAAAGAATTTCCACCGGGGCTGCTGTCTGTGTGTTCTCGACAGACATTAATGTCATGTTTGCGTTTCCACTCTGATGCGTAGAAGGTTTGGGGTTCTCGTTCTTGGGTGGTTTGCCGTCTTTAATCCACTTTTGGCAGTGTCTTACACGGTGTCCTTTTTCCAAGCAGTAATTACACCTCAAATTATTATCCTTCTTCTTCGTTTTCTTAGTGCTTGTACTTGCGGTTAAAACTTCTTCATCGGGTACGTGTTTACTCGACAAGGCTCTCTTAAAAGCACATAGATGGCTCGTAATATTTTCGACTGTTCTCTCAGACTTAGGTATTAACAACCAGCTGCTTCGGAATGAAAAATATTCTTCACTTAGTGTGTCTAAAATCTTGCAGATAAGAAGCAATTCGGGTAACTCCTTCTTGTCGTCGGATTGTGACAATTCTATATTAAGTTCAGACCATATATTTTTCAATTTCGATAAATGCGTAGCTATATCATCGGATGGATCTCTCTTGAATCCGAAAAAACTCATACAGAGGTTGTAGGAGCGGTCCTCACTAATACCATCGTAAAGTCGGTGGAGCTCTAGCCATACTTCACGAGAAGTGGTGTAGCGCATGACTTTCTTTAGTGTGTCTTCCTTCATGTTTGACGTAAGGAGTAGAAGAGCGCTTGTATCAGCCTTTACATAAGCTGCGAGTTCAGCTTTGTACGCACTGACTGATGCGTCACCTTCAGCGGTTTCTACGAGTGTCGGTCTACTAAATTTTCCTTCGACGACTTCGAGGGCGCGGTCGACTGATCTGAGTAGGATACATACTTTGTACTTCCAGGTACTCCAGTTCGATTTTCCATCGAGTAGTCCGATTGACACTTTCGTAGTCAGATTTTCCATTTCGATATTTTTCTCGGAAAAATTAAAATCTCTAATGGCTCATAACCTATTACGTTTAAACAGAGTGCGTTTTATAAGAAATTAAAAGAAAAATATGTTCACTGAATGAAAATAAGACATGGACCTTACAGGAACTCCCCAAAGGTCGTAAAGCAATACCATGTAAGTGGGTTTTCAAAATCAAGAGAAACCCAGATGGTTCAATTGAAAGGTAAGCGTGCTGGGCCCATAACCTATTACGTTTAAACAGAGTGCGTTTTATAAGAAATTAAAAGAAAAATATGAAATTAGTTTATTGTATTTTATTAGACACACTTGACACACACGAGATTGTTGACATGACAGAAAAACTTTTTTAAAGAGACTAGACAAGGCAAGTAAATTGCTTATAAAAAGTATCAATGTCGGTTACCAACTCTTTGGTTCCAACAAAAACTAAGTTCTCTGATATAGATAATCTTTTTCTCTGTGTAACCTAGCACACTAACAGTGATAGGTTAGCAATCTTTAATTAGTAATAAATCTTTATCCAAAATAAATTGTTTGACTTACGAGTGGGTATTTCTAACAAATTTTATACGAACCTTTTTAGATTGGTAAGTACTTGGAAAAGATACTGCCCATGTTGATATCTTATCTAATCGCCGACATACATATATTTGGATATCTGTTTCAATACTAAAATCAGTTCGGTCAGTCGCACAATCATCGTCTTTTGAGTAAGGGTAAGTGTTATTGACAGTTATTTATATAATTTTACAGTTATTTTAAAAAGAAATATTTCTTATTACATAAAGAGTTGTGTGTTTCTCAATTTTCAAAATCAAATTATCAGATAAATTCAAACTGATTATATTTTAACATTTTTTAATTATCTGTAAAGGTACTTAATTATATTGATTTTTGAACGAGATTTCATATTTTTTTACATAATAAAACTATTTTAACATGCCTGTTCTTAGTCACGGTTTTTCTGTTGTTCTTAAGTTTCTTTTTTCTAACATTGACTGACTGACTTACTACATTTCTTGTCCTTTTCGGGAAAAGTAACAATAATGTAAGACTTGATTTGAAAGAAATTGTTTTGTAAAAGTTAAAAGTTCCGTTATTGCACAAATTTTATGTTATTCTGACTAAAAAGAACGCAAATTACTAAGGGCCACTTTTCAACTTTTCTGGTTCAACTTTTATCACGTGTTTTTTTAGGAATCTTTGCTAAAAGGATTAATTATTATCACATGATAATAATAGGTATATTGATAACAATATGAGCACCACTTATTAACTGATTATTCCGGACGATTGTCTTTAAAAAATATAGATATAGACTTGTACCATTATGTATTATATGTGAAGATTCTGTGGCTTCGAGCAGGGGTCTCCAAACTATGGCCCGCGGGCCAGGTCCGGCCCGTGAGTACCAACAATCTGGCCCGCGAAAGCGAGCTGGATCGTACCAACATACTGTAATAATTATGTTGATACGTTGAGCTAGCTAGGTCCTGGCCCTTGGGACTTCGTGGAGGAGTTAGTCCAGCCCTAAAGCTAAAAAGTTTGGCGACCCGTGGCTTAGAGCAACGCGGCTGCCGTTCGGTACGGAACCGTGTTGCCCTTAGTTCTGTGGCACCAATTTTTCTTCAACTTTAATCTTCTCTCCATGCAAAAAGGAACCCGTTAGCAGCACACAATGAATTTAAAATTCTTGGCAGCACATAACTATTTAGAAATCTGTGACATAATCTAAGTTATATCTATTCTGTACGCGTATTCTGAGGCGTATTCGCCTCACTATTACATTTTATTATAGGTTTGGCAACACTACTTCAAATCCTAACTTACAGGCAAAAAACCATACTATCACATTGATAATAATGATAAAGTTAGTTAGTATTTTAAATTAGTTTAGTCACTGTAGACTTAAACATTTCGACATTCACAAGTGCTTGTAACAGCCTAGAATTAAAGAACGCTATTCGAACTATATTAATGGGTACTTTAATGGTTTTTTTTTATATTTTTCAGTCATCATGGGTAACATATGCTGCTGCTGCTGTGATGATTCTGGCAGGAACGTGGACTTCGTAAATAATGGCAACCCCGACCTCAGGGACGGGGGAGGCTATGGCAATGATGTGGTGATGGAACAGCCCAACTATGAGGGAAGATAGCTATGAGTTACCACCTTAGTTATCTCGGTCCCAAGCCCCCCACAAAAACATCTAAACCCACCCGGAACCCGAAGAGGACATGTAATGTCAACCTGAAGATGGAGTCAGAAGACCCTCAGCTACAACCCCCCCACCCCCTTGGTCAAGCCCTTCCCTACTGAAATCCTGGATCCGCCACTGTGACTACGAATGCCTCCCGACTACTCGTGTCTTCGAAATGTTACTTGTGAAGAAAGACTTTCTTGTGTCGTCCTTGTATTTATTTAAAAAGTAGTAATGACTGATAGTCGTTAATATTTTTTTGCTATTAAAATACGTTTTGTGTACTGGTATGGTGATTTTTTTTCTCTGCGAGTAAAAACAGGATTGAGAATCTTATTCTTTGTTGTGTAGTAATAGCAATCTAAAGTGTGATTAATCAGCCCCCTACTCATTTGAGTACAGAGTGCCACTTTTCTATTCGTTCGCTAACTTAAAGCTTAAAAATAAACAAGTAGACAATCAAGTCACACGTCGCAAGTTTATGTAAATCACAGACATTATTGTATTGTATGGAATTGACAAGCCTCCGACAGGTAATTTTAAAGTTTACGGCTTTTTTTAAATTTAATTTAAGTTAGCGAATGAATAGAAAAGTGGCCATTTGAGTAGCCTCTCAGAGCTGAGTTAGAATAGGTCTGGGATTTCAAAATGATAAATTAGCTTGAAATTATGTATAAGAAGGTAAGTTGAATCACACCCACATCAGCAACCTACTTAGATAATATTTTCTCTAACTGTAATGTCCTTGAAAATCAATTTTGAATTGTATTAAATCCGACCACAGTGGACAGTTAGCCTCTATTGAGCACCTTCATGTTCTACCTAAACGGGAAATAATGTGCAGGCCAAGAAAAATACTTTATTAAAAAAATTCAGAACCAATGTCACAAGTAAAAGTGAAACTTTGCCAGAGCCAAAAGAAGCCAATAACTTATTTAAAAATTTTATTTAGCGTAGTTCAAACTAAATTTTGTGAAACTTTTAAACAAAAACTGATCAAATGTAATGATAGTACAAAGTTAAGTGACTGGGCTACACCCGGGATATATAAAAGCAGAAGAAAGTTATACGAACTTTATGGAGAGTAAGCTACTTCTTGTAATCCAAACTCCATTGAATTTGTCAAGAAATATTCACAAACATTCAGAGAAGTTTGTATCCTAGCTAAGTCCAAGAACTTTTCTAATAAAATTAAATCAGCTGATAATAAAATTTAGGCTACTTGGAATATTATTAACAAAGACACGGGCAAAGCAAAATCCAATATAAATTCCTTTTGTTTAAAAATTGGTGATTCTTTGAATCCTTTGAATCTGACGATGAGGTCGCTAAAATCTTTGAAGATTTCTTCACTCGAATATCGGTAGAAACTACCAGTACCTACTCTTAGTGCTTGTCCCAATATCGCTGTCTCCCTCCTAGAGTCTAGTGCTGATAAGTGCAAGGAAACCTTTTCCTTTAAATACATAAATAGTGAAGATATTATTAAAGCTTTTAAAACAATAAATGCCAAAAAACAGAAAATCTTTAGGGCATGTCAACAAGCATTATTAAATTTTTAACAAATGCATTGATGAAGGAGTCTTTCCTAACATAATAAAAAATAGTAAATTAATTCCTCTTTTTAAATCTGGAGATAAAAGTGACCCAGCTAACTTTGGACCGATTTATATACTACCAGTACTTAGTAAAATATTTGGAAAAATCATATATTCCCAATTATTAGATTACTTCACATCAAATAAAATCCTTACTAATATTATAAATGCGAAAGTCCGTTTGTTTGTTTATTTGTTACGCCTTCACGTCCTAACTCAGCGATTCTTAACCTCGGGTAGCGACCCAAATTCGGGTCGCGAGAGGTATTGGGTTGGGTGATGGGTCGCAGGCCCCCAAACAACTTTAAAAAGTGATAAAATTTTACGATTTTAATTGTGAATATTTTTATAATTTTTGATAGGTCCATCGATTTCATTACAGAAAGTATTATCAAATTTATGATTACTCATTAAAGGCAACAACAACAAAGACTAAAAGGGTGTCAGTGGCATGCACTCCATTGAGGTCGATTCCTACTTACTATCATAAATTCCCTTTTAGTGACAAAATCGTCATGGTGGCAACACGATATAATCACAATAACTTGGCAATATCTCGCCGAAATTTCATCGCTCGCTACCATGTGCCGTTTAAGATTTGGCCAATGTAAAATCCAGGGCGGCCCTAGGGCGGTGCAAGCGGTGCGACTGCACTAGGAGCCCTCGTGTGTGAGGCACCGAAAACGCCTTACCACCAGTCGACTATCAATCGTATTATTTCCTGGTGACGAACGACGACGCGACGAATAAAACTGACTAAAATCGCACTGCGCGGCCATTTTTTAGTATAAACAAGCAAGATTAGTGGTTGAAACTGACTAGAAATCGCGCTGCGCGGCCATTTTTTTTATAAATAAGCGAGATTACAAGATTAGTAGATAAAACTGACTAAAAATCGCGCTGCGTGGCCATTTTTTTTCTATAAACAAGCTAGATTACAAGATTAGTAGATCAAACTGACTAATAATCGCGCTGCGCGGCCGTTTTTTACTATAAACAAGCAAGGTTACAAGATTAGTCGATGAAAATGACTAAAAGGAGCGCTGCGCTGCCGTTTTTTAACCAACAGACAAAATTGAAAATCTTGAAATCGCAGAAAGGGGGCACCCGTAGAAATGTCGCCCAGGGCGCTGGTAGTGCTAAAACCGGCACTGCCTTTACGTCTTCACTATTGAACCGATCATGAAATTATGCATACATGTTGTCAGGGGTACAGAAAAGGGACATTCAGTTCCCGAGGGATAGCAAAAAACTGTCCACGCAGACAAGTCGCGGGTAGCCACTAGTAAAAAATAAATAACATATCATTTTAGTAACTGTCACTGCAAAAGAAAAAAAATTAGGATAAGGGTCGCGGACTTCAAATATATTTGTACTTTGGGTCGCCAGCCAAAAAAGTTAAGAACCACTGTCTGTCCTAACTACTGAACCGATCATCATGAAATTTTGCATACACGTTGTCAGGGGTATAGAGAAGGACATAGGGTACCTTTCATCCCGAAAAAAGTATTGTTCCCGAGGGATAGTAAAAACCTTTCCACGCAGACGAAGTCGCGGGCGCCCGCTAGTACTTCATAAAAATCTGTTTGATTTTCTAAGGGTAAAAATTGCACTTCTCAAACATATTCTTGACGCTTGGGAGGAAGAGTAAAATGTGATTAGCATTTTTTGTGATCTTTCTAAAGCATTCGATTGCGTTGATCGCCTAGCACTGTTAAAGAAGTTAGAACATTATTATGGTGTCTCTGATAAATCAGTTTGCCTTATGAAATCGTATTTGTACAATAGAACTCAGAAAGTACTGAGCCTCCATCAATACGGGCGTGCCACAGGAATCTATATTGGGTCCACTGCTGTTTTTGATTTATATAAATGACCTTCTTAACTACGCGAATAATTTATGTGAGACAGTGCTATTTGTGGATGAAGTTTTCAAAGTAAACAGAGATAATCGGACGAAGTAAATAGTACCCTCTCTAAAGTTTCATACTGGTTTAATAGTAATAATCATATTTTACTGTATTTGGTAACGATATATTTAAATTTGTAAATATCGTCTTATTTCTGTTAAAGCTGATAAGTTTCTTGCGCCCGTTCTTCTTGTCAGTTAAAAAATTCTGGAACGGATGGTAGGAAAACATAGACGATTCAAAAGTGCTTAATTATTAAGTTTATTTGAATAAAGACACTTTGACTTTGGGTCTTTTAGTCGCCTATTCCACAGAGCCTAAAGACGAAAGTCTTCAACCTGTGCGTCCTGCCTGTCATGACATACGGAGCCAAAACGAGGACACTCACTGTAGGGCTGGTTCACAAAATAAAAGCTCGCGCAGCGAGCTATGGAAAAGGCTATGCTCGGAGTTTCTTTAAGAGATCGGGTCCGAAACGAGTTTATCCAACAGAGAACTAAGGTGATCGACAGCCCACCGGATTAGCAAGCTGAAGTGGCAGTGGGCCGGCCATATTAGCCGTAGAACCGATGGCCGGGGCAGAAGAGTTCTTAAGTGGAGACCGCGTATCGGCAAACGTTGTGTGGGACGCCCTCAGACAAGGTGGAGCGACGATCTTCGCAAGGTGGCTGGCATAAGCTAGATGAGAGTAGTGCTCAGTGGCGTGCACTTGGAGAGGCCTATTTACAGCAGTGGACGATGATAGGATGATGATAATGATGATGTTGGAGATGCTATAATGAGGGAAGCTGACTTGCAGATTGGTAGTAGTAGTAGTTAGTTCTAACTAAAGTTTTAGCTCTTGAAAGGGATTACAGATATAAAATATCAAAAAAATTAATAAAACTAACATTTATAAAGGCTTATAAAAATAACTTTTATTTGAATATCAATCAATTTATAAAAGATGTGCGTATCGTAAACTAAAGCAATTCAGTTCTTCAAAAAATATTTCCATGATTTAAACCTACGATTTTGATTATTTTGTAATACCAATGTAAGTAATAGACACAAAATACATAATTAACTTATAACAATTTTAGGTTTTTAACCATAAATTTTGCATAGGACTTCGTATTGTCTGAATGAAGTTTCACTTCCCCCGAAAGAGATGTAAGCACACTGGTGGCTAGGATGCACCTGGAAAAAAGTAAAATAAGTATAAATATGATCAAAATACGGGCATAGCGCACATAGGCGTATCTAGAGCCATATAGGAAATTTTAGGAAAATATATCAGATTTTTTGGGGGTGGGCACCAGATTGTCAGCCCACCCCCTTCCCACACCAATGATAGCGCATTCGGCCTGCGATTGCGGAGGTCAAGCAACTTTTTCAAGTGTCGTTCACCAGCTGGATGACCAAAAATATTACCTCGAACTCCTACGCTTTGAAAGGCAGGTTAGCCTTTGGTCTCGACTGCATTTTGTAATCTTTAATACCAGCATTGGGCCTGCTATGCTTCTTGATTGATTATGGTTCTTCTATGAGCACAACCGACAAGTACTAATAAATAAATTATAGTTGAACAAAATATTCACCTTTCCGGGAGTTACAGAACCCTGATGGGTGACCCTGGCGATATAGAGAGGCTCGCCTGCATGCGTGTTGCCCGCAGGAATAGCTCCCACAGGAACCTGGCCGTTACTGCTCGATATCCAACGAACTGCTGACGGCTGGGCAAGCAGGAGCTGTAAGGATTAGGAAAATAATGTATTATTATCTACCATTTCTCAATTTTCACATTTTTCAAATGTTGCCAAAGGTAATTATAATTGGCTTTAATGATAAGGGTTACTATTCGAGAGGTTTCAGTTTTTAGTTCACTCCGTTCCAAAAACCATTCCGTTTCTTTTAACGAATTTCTACTTTGTTGGCTCTGGCAATCCTACCCTCTATAGAAATACGATGCTGCCAAGTACACATTATGAACTACTTAAAGAAAAGAATTCGGTACCAATTGCTTACATATCACCAAAATCGTAGAGATCGGGCATCATCAACTTCAAGGCATAGTGGAATAGTCAGAGTCGGTTACACTTTGGTAGGTACCTATGACCTTAGTGTAACAAACTGCGTATCTACCTACGAAAACAGCATACTACCAAATGTGCCTTATGCTCAGATTATTCTTCTTTTACAAGTGATGATAATTTATTAATAAGTATTTTACCTCGAAGCTATGAACAGGTACTTCTTTCCCGCTGTAGGGGATGTAAGCGGCTCGGTGTTTGATGGCCAGCTTGCCCGGGATGAACTCTCCATTGTGGTGCGCCCTGATGATCCACAGGGGACTGCCATCCCATCCCTCGCGACCTCCGACGAGGGCCCGATGCGAGTAGTTCGCTGCAGATGTCGTTGTCACGGAAATCCAATCAATCGGATCTGGAAAAACATTTCAATTCAATGATAATGATGATAATGATAATAATGATCAGTGTAATCAAGAAAAATAATGTTTATCACTTAAACACATTTGGTATTTAAAGATAATTTCCTAAATTGTTGGGCAATTTTGAGCGGCATAGTAGACCTACCCGTATTTTTAGTTTGGATTTTGATCTTCTATTATTATCCTTGGTCCATGTCTTCTACGCGCCTATCAATAATTTAAACGTCTTTATTAACTTAAAGGCAGTACGTTCTTACACTTTGTGGATCAAAAAATGGGCAACTGGCCTACGTAGTCTTCCGATAAAAAATGGTATAACACGTCTTGCAGTGCATTATAATGGGTGATAGTTATGATGATGATGATGATACATACCATCAACCGGTTGCACAACATGCGGTTGTTCTGGAGGCTGGTGCACTGATGGTGGGTAGTAGTAGTTGGTGACGTATGTGGGATTGGGCTCTGGCATCGCGCCCGGGGGGTAGACGGGCATCATCACGGGGGCTGGCACGAAAGCCACATTGCTCACGGATGGTGTTGGGGGGTAGCCGTGGTATGGGGGAGGGCCATGAGGATGGTCTGCAATGTCAAGTGAAATACATATGTTATTCTATGATCCAGTACCTAACTTCCATTTTGATTTCAGAATTCATTCTGTTGTTTTTATTTCAATAAAAATAAAATGTATCTAATATTTGCACATATTAAACGCAACTGCATTTTTATCTATCCTGCCTGCCCTACCTATGCCTAGGCGTCTGGCTGCTGGCTGGAAAGTGGCAACCTGTCATGCTGCACTAAACTACTCAATACTTGATATCACGAATCTTAATCCAATCGAATATACAAGTATACAACGCATGCCAGTTGTGGCAGGTAGTTAAAAGCCAGCTCAATGTTGGACTCAATCCTTGAGCGTTTTATGGACAAGGATTTATTTTGGAGACGGGATTGCCATTACCACTTAAAAGAACTTGGACATTTTGTCACTTGATCTTTATAACAGTACGTTTATGACGTACGTAGGTAGGTACATACTTACTTAAAATTGAGAACTTTAAAGAATTGTACTAAAACAAAGCTAATCAAAATCATGAGTCATAATATGAGTTACATTGATAAGATATGAATAATAAATTATTTACGATAAATACATTTGCTTTAAGGCTTGGCTAGATAAATGTTATTAAATTGGCAGATTTGGAATGTACCAAATTACGTGAAATAATTTCGTGCTGATAGACAATCGAATTTCTTTCTTTCTTTTCTGTAATGTTGCCGAAAGATCCACGGAACGATGTGATAGATGTTTCAGTCGTTATTAGACTGGAAAACCTGGAAAACTCTTGGTGTACTGTTGCTTAGGAAATGCATTACAATAAGATTACAATAATAAAATTAGAATTTGAAGGTAAAAGCTACGTATTGAAAAAGTGATAAGAAATCATTAGTTATATCCAGCTGCCACGTTGATGTTGGTTTCAGTTTCATGATAATAAAGTAATTAACGCTTCTTTTTTCATATGGAGACTTATATATTATAGATTAATATAAATATTTTGTATTATCTTTCAGTACGAATTCTATAGTCTCTTCGCAAAAGTAGCAAAAGTATGAAAAAGGATGAATTTTCTTCTTCTGTGAATAATTATAAACAATGTTATAGGAACCCTTTTGAGTTCTGTTATTTTTCTAAAACTAATGACGTCTCTGAATCTTCTATTACTGTTAGACAGTGACGACACTAATGTTTATTAGATTACTGATCAATACATTTACACAAAAAAATAGATAAATACGGTTAATTTACAGATAAGGACTTACGGTTTGCCATATTGATAATTAGGTACTAAAAGTATTGAGCTTAACTATGAAAATAAGAACTGAAGCTATCGACGACACTTCACTGAAGCAACAATCGATTTTTCTTTACATATTTGTACGATTACCTGACTCAATATCATATCTACTTCAAGATAAGATAAAACCTCAGCTGGAGGAGTTCTTAGTAAATAACATACGAGTATGCGTAACTACATGAAGTTTTTAACTTCATTTATGTATTTACAAAGCTCTTATTAAGATTGTCATAAGTTTCACAATCACAATTTGGTTGACATGCGATTTCGTGTCGCTTCGGTTATTTTTAAGGAAGATTTATGAAGACACTGTGTTTCATTCTAGGATAAGCGTTAATGTCTTTTCAACCACGCATTAATAAAATGACTAACTAATTAATAATTACTTTTAGAACTTAAAATGTATCAAAAGAATCCGAATAAGTATGAAATTCTATGTCGATTAATCTTGAATTTCTGTCTATGATAAACTCAGTCGACTCTACACAAATTGAAGGCACTCCAATCATCCCTTAATTATTATTGTTTGAGTGGTACATGGAAACTTGGTCGTATTTTTTTGTAATAAGTATTTAATAAATGCTAAGTATCTACCTAAATAAAATATTTATCGACGGATGGATTATTGTCCGATTCAAGTTTATCAAATTGAAAGCATTTGTATGTACGAAATAATAAATTGCGTTTTAATTACAGTAACTTTACTTGAAATAGACATAGAATGATTATTTAAAAACAATCATTTCAATCGTGATCCCAAGAAAAAAGGATGTTTTACTACTATTTTAGAGTTTTCAGTTGGATTTGTAGTATATTTGGTTTTATCCGACCTCATAGTGATGTTACAGGCAAAATATGTGCGATAAGTTATTGGTTTAAAATTTGGACAATCGTTGTTATATTTGGTAACATCATTCTATACACGTTAAATATCGATAGATATAGTTTCAACATTAAAGAAAATTTGCCTCGGATATCAGAGTATAATGATTTGATAACAAACATTTTTATAGTTTCAATAGATTTGATGCACTCCAATGATTTTTTTGTCGATCTTTATGAAACAATTATCAACATTTTTGGAACTTTAAAAATTAATAATATGAATTTAAAATGGATCGCTTTGAAACTCTACTTTTGGTTTGGAGTAATTTCTATAGTATTTGTTACATTGTTATTAATAGAGATTGTCAACAATGACTTCCCTTTAATGTTAGTTATGCAAATACCAACTTTTTTAACTATATGTCATTTATTTGCTAATCTTTATTTAATTTTATCTGTATTGAAATTAGTAAGTAGTCATTTGTCAAATATGTTGGAGCGCGTACTTATTAAATTAGAAACTTCGCAAGAGAAGGCACCTAAAGCAAGTATTTTGAAGTATCTGTTCAGTTTCGAAAAGGGTTTCATACATCACGATAACGACCATCGATTTGACATTAAGGAATTATGCATCATCTACGACGATATAAACGTATGCATCAAATTGTTGGAAAAACATCATGGTTTTCAGGTGAGTTATAAAAATGACACATTTTGAAAAAAAAAAACCAATGTTTTTACCTACATGACTTTAGGGCAAGTTACAGATGTTGGGTATGCAGATATCACATCTGACAGATTATTTTTTTTCAAATTCTGTTCCAGACAGTAAAGTAATTATGTAAAATGATTTGTATTTTATTTTCAGATTTTGCTCATAATATGGTTAATGTTTTCGAGCACTGTATTTGGAGTGACAATAATTGCCTGTAAGCAGGTAAGATATCTAAAAATTTGTATTAAAAAAAAGGAGTGTAGACACAGCGCCTTAATATTATTGTGTACTAATGAGGTAAAGCAAATCTTTTGCTAAGAAAATTAAACAGTCGGAGACCAGAGTTTGAATGGCATCGCTGAAAATTAAGTAGGTACACGTTTTGAATACGCAACGGTCGGTCAAAACACAGTTCATCATATCAGCCGCACGACACCCACTGCTGGGTATAGGCCTCCCCCAAGGATTTCCACGACGATCGGTCCTGCGCTTCCCACATCCAGTGGCTTCCGGCAACCTTCACCAGATCGTCGGTCCACCTTGTCGGGGGCCTACCCACGGAGAGTCGTCCGGTGCGCGGTCGCCATTCAAGAACCTTTCCGCCCCAACGGCCATCGGTTCTTCTCGCTATGTGTCCAGCCCACTGCCACTTTAGCTGAGCAATCCTTCGAGCGATGTCGGTCATTTTAGTTCGCCAAAACACAGTTAGGTACGTCCTACACTAGAACGTTTACCTACAGGTTTAAAAAAGTCTTGAACGGGTGGTAGGAAAATATAGACGATTCAAAAGTACTTAATAATTAAGTTTATTTGAATAAAGCTATTTTTGACTTTTGACTTTTGACTTTTGACTTTTGACAGGATCAAATTGAGTTACAACTGCTTTAGGTGTCGGAGCATTTAATGTATGTGATGTTGTCCACTAAGGTCGAGGATCCAACATTGATGGTCATCAAGTGTGCTCTTCCCTTCAGCTGGTGCTTCTTATGTTGCTTCGTGGATGATCAGTTGCGAAAGGAGGTTGAAGTCATTGATACGGCTATCGTCAAACATATTATAGACTATAGATGCGGTAAGTTTATCGGAGAAATAAATTAATACTTTGTTGGTTTTGAGGTTTTGTTGCATTACAATTAGTGCATTTTAAAAGTGGCTGCATTATTTATAAAAAAACTGGGCAAGTGCGAGTCGGATTCACACACTAAGGGTTCTGTACCAAAAACGACAAAAAAATCACGTTTGTTGTATGGGAGCCCCACTTAAATATGTGTATAATTCTTTTTTAGTATTTGTTGTTATAGCGGCAACAGAATTACCTAATCTGTGAAAATTTCAACTGTTAGGGTCCCCCCAGACCTACTGGTTTCGTTTCTTTGCTTTGCTGTTCTACTTGCTGTTTAGACCGCCGGCCAACCAGGGTCATTTTCAATCAATCGCATATTTGGACCAGACCAAATTGGCAAGATAGCCATTAGCTTGGTGTTATCAAACATCATCGTCTGGGTTGCGAAGTAGGAAGCTTCTGGAAGATATGCCACCCTGAACATGGTCTCCGATTGCTAAAAATAAATCGATCGCATATTTATATAAATTGTGAACAGGGTTGTGGGTGTCATCATTACCTATCTGAACTATTTTTTGTGTTTTCATAACGATCGTTTAAGGAGCAAAGCTCACAAAAACTTTCTTATATGTGAAATGTACTTAGATTGAAAATATGCGATAGATTGAAAATGAGCCTCTTGGCCGGCGGTCCATTGCCGAACAGCAAAGCAAAGAACGGAAACCGGTAGGTCTGGGGGACCCTTAAGCTATCACGGTTTATGAGATACAGCCTGGTGACAGACAGACAGACGGACAGAAGAGTCTTAGTAATAGGGTCCCGTTTTTACCCTTTGGGTACAGAACCGTAAAAACATTGTTTTTATTACAAAGCGACGACGGTCTTCGTGACTTCTGAAAACTCTTTCAAAAACCCCATTATCTGACCTGAATGTTTCTTTCAGATCGTTCCAGAAGAAATATACTCCAGAATTTCAAACAACTAGTGAGCACAGAACGTCTTGATTTCACTGCTTGCAACCTATTTCAATTGAACTATTCAATGCTGCTTGGCACTATTGTCAACATTATCACATATAGCATTATTCTCATTCAACTTTTTGTTAATGGTTAAGAAAAGTGTAATAGGATAAACTTTTAAGATTTTTATGCATTCACAATGCTATTTTTATATTAAGATTATTAAATTAATTGAAAAATATTAGAAAAAATCGACTTACCCGTAGCAGCTCAGACGGGACTCGAACCCGCACCCTTAGGAATCCGGCCCAATGCACTAACCAATTATGCTACCGAGTCGCTAGCAGATTGGCGAAATTTTCTAATACTTTTCACGTTTCTGCTGTAGGCCAGCGCCATCTCATCAATGTGAAGTGAATTAACTTCGACATTCGAAAGCAGCACCTTTACAGATGCCAGAAAATCAATTAAGATGAAAAACCCATATAATTTTTAAACTTTTTAGATTTTTATTACAAAAAAAATTACAAAATTACAAAATATTTATTTTTAAAGAAATTACAGGTTAGGGTGATTAACAGGTGCAGATAGATGTTCTGGCAGGGAGGCCGCTCCTCTGCCAGAACATCTATCTACACCTGCGCAGTAAATGAATATGATCGGTACAACCAACATGCAAAAATTATTCTAATTACTATAATCTACTATTATCAAAGATATAAATATATAGAAATAAATAAATAAATATAGAAAATAAATTAATATATAGATAAAGTAAATATAAATATACCTGTTATTGAACGATGTCAATGTAAATTCTAATTTTAATATAATTCTTTTCATTCCAAAATAAATTTAAATAAAATATATATTTATTAAAATATTATTTATGTCGATTTTAGATTCGAATGTCAAAGTTAATTCACTTCACATTGATGAGATGGCGCTGGCCTACAGCGGAAACGTGAAAAGTATTAGAAAATTTCGCCAATCCTGCTAGCGACTCGGTAGCATAATTGGTTAGTGCATTGGGCCGGAATCCTAAGGGTGCGGGTTCGAGTCCCGTCTGAGCTGCTACGGGTGAGTCGATTTTTTCTAATAATTTTCAATTATATTAATAATCTTAATAGGATAAAATACTAAAAAAATGTTTGAAAATTTGAAAATGACTTTTCAGGAAAAATTACCGCAGGAATTTGTTCACTCGCAATGTAAAGTAATTTGATGTTATATACCCAAATAAAACGTACAAAATAATAGACTTCCATTTATTAATATTGAGATTCCACCATGTTAAACTTAATGATTACACACTCAAACATAAAGTTTACCTAAAGATTTTGATGTAGGTAAGTAGGTGCTTACTTACTCGTATATTATTATGATTAATTTGTTTTTTTTTTTAACAAAAAATACTTAACTTTTAATTATTGAACCAGTCTAATAACTGAATCATAATCTACTTAAACTAAGTTTGTTAAATTAAACGCCATTTTAATATTTTTTTACGCACCTTCCCAATTGCTTTTCCTTGTTCAAAATCTATAAAATTTTACGGTTCCCACGTTAAAGCGATGAAGTGTTATATTTATAAGTATTCAAGTTCTTCAGGATCAATATTGTACCGGGGGCGATCTTTGGTTGGGTCTGGGGGGCCATAAGGCCGTTCGTAAGGCGGGGGCTGGAAAGGCTTTTGTTCTCTCTTTTCACCTGGTCCGGACATTTCTGAAACAAGAATATAGGTTATGGTATATTACTTGCAGCACATTGTAAAACAAGCTACAGTATAGTAAAGCTAATTACTAAGAAATAACTTTATGTTCTAACAAAATTATGTAAAACAACCAGTTCCTCGATGGGAATTGACGAGTTCAAGTTCACATCAGGATCAAAGAAAATATACACTAACGCGAATCGAATAAACATCAAAAATCTGTTATTTTGGTAATTCCATTGAAAACGGTTTCCGAGGTTTCCATAGTACCGTTTTGACGTTTACTCGATTTATATTCGATATCTCGATATTAAAGATCGCGTCGGGCTTAGAGCATCGCGGCTTATTAACGTAGTTTTATTAACACGTTCTTATTAACGTAGTTTTATTAAGGCTGTAAACTCGCATCACGTTCCATTTTTAAATTTTCAATACAAATGATCAAAACAACTGTGCGCGAGCCGTAATGAGGGCGAACTTTGAAAATTTCTATTAAATTATTAAATAGATATAAGTATATACAAAACACGCAATACATTGGACAAATACCTCATTATTCCTAAGAAAAAATAAAAATTACTTTAGATTCTGTAAATACCAGTAATAAAACATGTCAAAGTGTACCAATTTGAGCATTATTTAATATTTTATCTCTCTACGATTAAAAGCATTTTTTTAAATTTTCTCTCTATAGGGAATTCCTTGACAATACAAACAATAAGTGAAAAAATAAATATGAGTCGTATTCTAATTTGTTACAGCTGAAACGTTTTTGAAAAATCCCTCTGACAAGCAAATTTGAAATTCCATTTGAACAGATTGTCTTCGTTTTAAAATACCTGACAATTTATTATGTTTTTCTCTCTACACGGCACTAATTTAAGAATTTTGTTTCCTAAAACTAAAGTTTACATCAAAAATAATGCTTTCATTCTTTAGATAACTTCATTGGAATAACACTAATTTCGTTGAAATGCAAAGAGTCCGCTTGCAAAATTTTTACGTGCGTTCGCCGCCCCCCACCCACTTATTTTACTCGCAACTGTCTCGCTCCCGCACTCTATCGCGCGGCCGAGCGCTTTGTGTCCATCGTTCTGGCAGCGCCCCGGTTTCCGATTTTTAAAGTGCAAAATTTTCAACTGATTTAAAAAATATATTTTAAATGATTTTTATGTATCTCTTCGCCTGCAAACAAGGCTTGATCTGTTCTGAGAACACTCATTAGAATTATAAAGGTAAGTATAAAAGTAAGTAATATAACTATAGATAAGTATTTATATTTTTGTGGCAAGCTTACATAGCTTAATAAGAAAGAAAGAAAATTAAAGAAAATGCTTTTTACTATTCCCCATTCAGTATATTCACATATTATTAGTTAGGTACTAAGAAGAAAGAAAGAAAGAAAGAAAAACTATTTATTGACCGTAAAACATTATAGACAGTAAGGTAATTAAAAATAAAAGTTATAAAGCAAAAAAAAAGAGAACAATGTACCTACACGAACTTAGAACTAATTTGTGTGGGGCCAACTAGGCCCCAACCTCAGCAATGCTACAGTGGCATACCGGAGCATACCACTGCAACGCTAGTATTCTGGAGGAGCCTACTTGGTGACGACAACCGACAGACAAACAAAAAAAAACAATTCTACTTCCTATAAAATACAGAAAAGACAATTTCAACGAAATAATACCTACATAATAATAATACCAACGCGATAATGCGATATCAGTGGCTGAGTTCTGGTCCTCAAAATTCAGCACTGTTTCTCTTCCGGTGACTGAAATACAATACTTTTCGATATTCCTTTAGAATTCGCTGTGAAAGGTAACCATATTATATGAATGAAACCAGGACAAGTAGTTTTAGTAAGGTTTTCTTCGACCCCCCTATGGTACCCCGGAAGTAGATAAGAAGTATTTATTGAAAGGTCAAAAAACGGTCAAGAGCGAGTTTTTTATACAGGGTCATTTTTTTAACACCATCCAATTTTTTTCTAGGCATTAGGTATCATTAAAACTTCAATTTTGAAAAAAAAATAGGTAGGTAATTTTTTGCAAAAAAATATTTTGTCCGAGTGAATTATGACAACAGCATGGTTACTAGTCAAATACTATCGTCCTACATGTTTTGAATGAGAGGCAACAAGGAGAGGTTCGCGGGGCGGTGATGCCGAGAGCTGTACGGCAACTGACGAACAACCCGACTGTCTCGTTCTCGCAGACGTGCGGAACATGAGAGAGAAAATCGCGCGCGTAATCATCTGCTAAGCACGGTGTATTGTGTCAGCAAATGTAGTTTTATTTTGGATAACTTTGTATATAATAATAGCCTTAATATATATATAGCCTTAACTTAATATTTTAGTACTGGGCGATATTAAAAGAAAAAACACGTGTTTCATAATTTAAATTAATAATAAAAAATAATAATTTAAAAAAATAATATATAACAGAAATTTTTGCTAAATGTAAGCGTATCTGGTTTTGATTCCATTGTTATCTGAGGTAGGTACAGTAAGTAAGTTGTTTATATGCAAAACGTCAGCATTGAGGAGCCATTCAAATTGCGTTCTCCAGCACTACTGAGCTAAAAATTAAAAATTTTTAGCAAGTACTTTACACATTTGCTGCTAAACGATGCATTAATTTTCTCAAGTATTCAACTGGTACTTAGCGAGTTCCAGAGTGGCTCCTCAAACCTGATGTTTAGACTGAGGAGCCACCTTTGCATTGATACCTCTCGTGATATATTATGATGTTAACTTCAGGATTTGTGCTACAAAATAATCTACTTTGCTGCTAAATAATGGTGTGACGTGGCTCCTCAAACCTAATAATGGACATATACGTACATCTTCGGATGTACCTCTTCCAGTGGGGGGCGAACAAACCTACTTTCTCCCGAGCTACACCACAATACACCACGAATGTAAATTTTTTGCCAGTCGGGGACTGGCAAAATATTGACATTCGTGGTGTATTTAATTCACGCAAATCGGAAACCGTGGCGCTGCCAGAACGATGAACACGCGCGCTTTGCTGTTTGTTACCCATACCACAGTTATACAATCTTTATCATAGAAATTTGAGGGAAACCGCCCTAGCTCTCGCGAAATCCCCTCCGTTGCTCTGCGCAAGTACAAACGTTAAACAACTGTATAGATAGATTGCAAAGCAATGCTCGTACTGATAAAAAATTCGATGCGCGAGCGACACACGTCCTACCTCGACGGCGCACTGCGCAGTACTAACGAAGGCGGCGCCCGCAGCGCGCTGGTATTTAATCTCTTTTTTGGTAATAACAATAGTAATAATTAATATATACGATTTTTGTGCCGTCAGTCACTAGAACACGTAATTTGCTTTTGATTTACATAAATTTTGCTCAGAAACGATGTATAATTAAAGAGATATTTCAAAAATTCCCCTAAAAAGGACATGTTTTCAGAATAAAAAACTATCGAGCCAAACTTAATAATTTCAGATATCCTGCCGTCACCCACTAAATGAAGGTCCATAAAAGCATATATCTGAATTTGACATTCATTGAGATTGTACAAACGTCACTATTTGAGTTCAAATATTGCCAAATTCTGGGAGCCTCCTCTGTAGGAAGCCGGCGATGCAGGCGTCGGGAGACAGACCCCCAGATATTTAAAACTTCGACATTCGAACTTTGACAATACACAAATTCGAACAGAATACCTAGTAATTATGAAAGGTAAACCGCGTCGTAACTTCCGTCACGATTGGATTTTTTAAATACATAATTCTAGATTATGAAAGGTTTTTAAAAGGTAGGAACAAAAACATTTTAAAGATTAACCTTTCCACAACGTGTTACAAAAATACCCCTAATGCCGAATATGGTAGATAGGGACCATTAAACTGAACAACTTTTGCTATGGAACCAACTCGGAAATCGTGAAAAAAAAATCAGCTGTTTCATACATTTTGATATTTTCGTTATTAATTTTTGTATGAAACAGCTGATTTATTTTTCGAGATTTCAAAGTTGGTCCCATTGTAAAAGTTGTTCAGTTTGATGGTCCCTATCTACCATATTCGGCAATTAGGGGTTTTTTATAACACGTTGTATACAAAATCTATATGTTTACACAAAAGTGAAGCAAAGGCGAGGCACAAGTTGAATAATATAATGTAATGATAGACGCATAAACACAAAAAAAAAACCTTATATTTACCTGTAAATTCTGGATCTGGATTGGAAAAAAATCAACTGAATTCAATATTTGTTTAGCGCCAATGATAGATACAAACTTTGGGCCGTATTTATATGATTCTAGATTACAGATATGTCTTATTTTTATCTCTTAAGATTAATCTTGGGAATCATCTTCATTTCGGAATTCCCTCAAGAACTGTCTTCTGATTGGGCGGATTTTGGAAAAGCATTTTGTTAGTATCTTGATGAGCGTGTTTAGAAAAACCTAAAAAATATCTGATGGGTTTTGATTGACGCTCTTATATTTGAGGATAATGATAAAGGTAGTATAAAAAGGTATCTACATAATAATAATAGAAAAAGTTATAATTTTACTTTATTATATTACATTTTACACAAGTATTAAGACTTCAAAACAGTTTAATTAACGAAAAGAGCGTTGTGAATTATGAAAATACTAGAGGCCGCCCGCGACTTCGTCTGCGTGGAAAGGTTTTTTGCTATCCCTCGGGAACAATACATTTTTTCGGGATGAAAGGTACCCTATGTCCTTCTCTGTATCCCTGACAACGTGTATGCAAAATTTCATGATGATCGGTTCAGTAGTTAGGACGTGAAGGCGTAACAAACAAACAAACAAACAAACGGACTTTCGCATTTATAATATTAGTAAGGATTGACACCATTTTAGGAAAACAGGAAAAAGGCAATAACTTTAATTTTATTAATTTTACAATAAATCATGATATTTTAGTTATAAAAATAAATATCCAAAAAATTTACACAATTTTGAAAAAAACCGTTGAAAATTAGTCATCAGGAGCCTAGGAAGCCCATCGCCCCATTTTTTTAGGGTACCGTACCCAAAGGGACCCTATTATTTTTTTTGACATGAAGAAGGGTTTTCGAGATATGTTAGAAAAACTAAAAAAAGCACACAAATTTCGTGTAAAATTTTATTTAAGTAATTTTTTATGACGTATTTAGGTTGAAAATGTATATATGTTTTTTTTTGACCGACCAGGGGCCGTACCGACTAACCAATCGAACTTCAGAAATTTTGCCGGGTTTCAAATTAAAACAGATAAATTGAGCCCCAATTGGGGCAAACCCGGCAGACTTTTCGAAGTTCGATTCGTTAGCCGGTACGGCAGCCCCTGGTTGTCACTTAGGAAAAATAAATAAAAATCGACCAACCAGATTGTCGGTTAAGAAAAAAAATTACTAACCGCCCCACTAGGTGGAGAGAGTGGTTTGTCGGTTAGTAATAGACGCTTACTAACACTCCCTCGTACGGAAAGGAGATGTCCCAGCGTTGCCCCAGTTTCATTTTATTTAATTACTTTCATAATTAAAAAATGCTAATTACATTTTATTTAGGTATAGTATCAGTCAAGAATTGTTTTTTATTTAGAAAAACAATTACAAAAACATTAAGTTGTTTTCTGAAGTATTTTGTGAAAAAAATGTAAGTAAATAGTACTATCATGATAAAAAATTGTAATTTAAAAGCGTTTTAACTTAAAAATACCACTTTTTAATGCAGAAAATTATTAATAATCTGATTTTAGAGTAAAATACCTACTCTGACATACTACTTTGATTAAGACGCGATAGACTTTCATTTTTAGAAAAATGGTGAGACAAATGACATAGGCGCGATGGGACATGTCCTTTCAAATATTAAAGTGGCGATCGATTAAGGGACCAATTTCTGCATGCTATTTCTTTTTATTCAGTGAACAGGTAAGGGTGATGTTAAATAAAATAAGTTTTAAAAACCTTTTACTAAGAGCTGTTATTTGTAGCAGTTGTAAAGTTTAACTAGATTATAAGATATGGATACATGTCAGTCACGATACTCACGATTGAGGAACCACCTATAAAAATTGTATCTTTTGAGTGCCTACTTTTACAAATTAGAGATTGAATTTACAATTGTTTGAGAACGTTTACTAAAGGCTGACACATTCAAAAGCTCACAATTCCAATGTGGTCCCTCAACGGGAACGCAAACCACTATATTCCCTTGTAGAAATAGATAGCAAATGTTTCAAAAATTGCCACTTTAAGGCGAGGTGGTAGTGCAAGTGGCGCCGCCACTACATTTATTGTGATTACTCGTAAACCAAGTCAATATTTAAAAAATATTACTGACAATAATCTTTTAAGTTGTCTCTAATATTTGTTGAATAACTCTTCAACAGTTATCATTCATTCTGTAAGTTTTAAAATCCATAATTGCCAAATGTGGCCACTTTGAGCTAAAATGGATTTTAAAACTTACAGTAAGAATGAAAACTGTTGAAGAGTTATTAAAAAATATGAGAGACTATTCAAGAGATTATTACTTAGCTCTTTTTTATGGTTTACGAGTAATAAAAATAAATGTAGTGGCTGCGCCACTTTCGTTACCACCTTGCCTTAAGCAGTTTTTCTATACTTCTAGCAGTGACTACGAGAGAATGTAATGATACCGTTTAAAAATACTAGACTATAGGCCCTAAAAATTTCCACGTAAAGTTTTATTAAAATTGTGTATTAGAATTACAATATTAAATAAAATTCACCGCGGCACTTTTATTAAAAATTATAATTGGCAATTTAAAAGCTAATCCTGCGAACTTACACAACGATCATTTGCTTTTAAATTTTTAAATAGTGAACTTGAATATTATTTAATATCTCGTATACGCGATACTTATGATTCGACTGATACAATGTCTTCAGTACATACATACCTACCTACTTAATTGAATTTTAGTGTTTGTTGAAAGGATATGCAGCGGCAGCTAAATGTTTGACTACTGGCCCTACCATGAGTTGATGCAAACTGTTTACGTTACAGTAAACTGTCGGATATACTGCTCACAGTCAATACGAGTGAAAGAGAGAAAACGATAGTTTACTGTAACGTAAACAGTTTGCAACAACTCATGGTAGGGCCACGAAGTAGTACTTAGGTAAGGTATTTCAAGCAGTTTGAGAAACTCGTTTTACACCCTAATTTCTACATAGTATAAAACAAAAAACCGACTTCAAAAAACCTACCTCTAAAAAGCAAGAAATAATATTCGTAATAATAAAAACACGTCTATTGAAGTCGGTGGGGCTGGAGTACAAATTCCTTTTTTTTATTCTAAAAGCCACACCCCTTTGTTCTGTGGCCACACCCGACTTCAATAGACGTGTTTTTATTATTACGAATATTATTTCTTGCTTTTTAGAGGTAGGTTTTTTGAAGTCGGTTTTTTGTTTTTTAAACAGTATTAGGTAGTGTAGGTATATTATTTAGGTAGAAAAATCGGCTCAGCCAAACGTGAGTTAATCGCGGAGAAACATACATACATGCGGGTCAAACTGAGAACCTCATTTTTTAAGTCGGTTAAAGAACTACACTTAAGATATCCCTTTCCAACAAAAAATAATTATCTTATTCAGTTCATAAACAAAGAAGTTATACGTGTTTTTTTCAAGATTACTTGAAAAGTACTGAACCGATTTCAAAATTTAAAAAAATGGGATAACTTTGAATCATTTCAATCGGTTCAGCCGTCTTCGAGTAATCGGTGTAGGTACATACAAAAAACAAAAAAAAACGGGTCGAATTGAGTAGGTACCTCCCTTCTTTTGAAGTCTATGTATGCTTAGATCTTTAAAACTACGCAACGGATTTTGATGCAGTTTTTTTAATAGATAGAGTGATTCAAGAGGAAGGATCATGTATATACTACATGGTGTCCAATTCCACACTATACCGAAGCGAAGCGAGGGTGTGGGTATCTAGTTAGAAATATATTTTGTCGTTGATGTAACTGACCTGTATGATTAACATAGCAATAGCGGATATACGAATATCACAGTACCGATATTATAAGGATTTTCTATAATGTTAATTTATTTACAATAAGAAAATCAAAATAAAGAATAATTTGAATAATATTAATTTTAAGAAAATCAAAATGAAGAAGGATTTTTATTATTTTGTTTACCTATTTACTTTATTATTTTTTAACGTAATTATTATTTTGTAGAAAAAGTATTGTGTTTTATTTTTTATTTCAAGTTCAACTTTAAATTATAACATCCACGCAACTTTTTTAAAAAAATTGTTTTAAAAAACAAAAAACCGACTTCAAAACCCCACTCTGCCTCTAAAAAGCAATAAATAATATTGAAATCACTAGATACGCATTATCATTGTAATAAAACACGTCTACATATAATCATACCTATATATAATACGAGTGAAACTCAGAACCTTCTTTTTTTTGAAGTCGGTTAAAATACTAAAACCTTCTCCTAAGTGTAACAAATACTTTTCTGAAAACCGCATCAAAATCGGTTCAGCCAAACGCGAGATAATCGCGAACAAACATACATACATACATACATACAGGTCAAACTGAGAACCTCCTTTTTTTGTTACTTGAAGTCGGTTAAAAATACTAGCTTTCGTGATGCGATTTTCTGTATTTTTATAATATTTCATAAACGTCACTGCGACATTTAAACATCGATTTTTCTATCTTGAGTAACGTTTTGAGGATTACTAGCGCCGCCAATGGAAAAAAAATCGTAGTGCTTAAATAAAGGCGAAATTGTGAATTGTGTTCTTCTAGTGTACTCCGAATAAGATTTGTGGTAATCTTTATCGCTTTAACTATGTTTTCTAGTCTGTCGTTGCGTTTAATGGACGTTTATTGCTAAAAGTGGCCACTTTTAGCAATAAACTAAACCACAACTAAACGACAGGTTATATAATATTGTTTAAACGATAAAAAGTATAACAAAGCTTCTTCGGAGTACACTAGAAGAACACAATTCACAATTTCGCCTTTATTTAAGCACTACGATTTTTTTTCCATTGGCGGCGCTAGAGTAGCTACTACTTGCTAGCTACTCGTAGCGCAGTAATGCTCTTAAATCGAGCAATCGTTTTTCGTGCATGAGTCTTTCGAAAGGAATTAATCGACGTTCTTGACAATCTCTTTTCTACCTATTCGAGATTCTACACAATATGGATTCCACACAACTGCCATTGAATTCTCTATTCCACACAGGAGCCTGCGTCTTTCGAAATAAATTTGCAGACCCTATTACTATTAGTAGTATGGTAGGAGCTTAGAATAATTACACCTAGAACGATAGTTCTCTACAAAGCGACTTCCAAAAGTGAGGCTACTAAAACAGCAAAATGGCTCCGTTTTCAGATTGTTTTTCTACATTATTAGCTAATCATACCGATTAAGTACAAAACAGTTTCAATATTCCCACATTTATAAGACTAGTTACTATATTATTGGGGTTCAGTTACGATTAGTTAACGTATGAAGGATATAAATTTGAAAACTAAGTCATTCTGACTTGGTATTAGTTGCCTCACTTTGCATACGAGGACACGGTTTCTAGGTGTTATTATTAGTAGGAGCTAGCACTAAAAGTCGCTGTATTTTTCGGTAAGTTTTATTAAAAAAAAAACTGGATGTATAAAACCAACAAAAGTCAGTATCCCTTGGTTATCCATAATTAGAGAATTCCAATCCGTCACATAATGTCAAATTTCTCTTAAATGTGAAGAAAACTAATCTTGAAAGCGAATCTTCAAGAAAACAGGCAAATTACATACGAGCAGATTCAGCATACACTATACATTGGTTCGGGAAGCCTTCACAAGATTCTACACGAGCTCCTTCGCGTGAAGAGGATAGTTTTGCGCTGGTGCTGCACAACCTTACCGAAGCTCAGAAACCGATAGAAAGAGGTGTCTGCGGTGAACTGGAAAAAGTGCTTCGAAAATTGGTTCAGGCGCATGAAACTTAGTGTAGAGCAGGGGCTCCCTAACTTATTTGGGACACGCCCCCTTTCTACCAAAAATTTCTTTTTGGTAGAAAGGGGGCGTGTGGCGCCCCCATCTATCAAGACAATTTAGGTTAATAGCAGGTTAAAAAAATATTAGACCCAAAATAATGAATTATGAACTATGTATAGGTGGCCCGGCGCCCCCCTTGGGAAGTCTCTGCGCCTCCCTGGGGGTCGCGCCCCCACTTTGAAAACCCCTGGAATAAAGACCAGAGAAAAAATGTACCCACTTAATAAAAATATTTTATTCACATAAGTTAGTTTTTTACATAATTTCTCAAAACTTTCTGAGTGTCCCATGTACATTCTTATTCAGTAACTGAAGTTTGTATATCACCACGTAACAGTGAGAGTCACTTGTCTATCAAATTAGCTCAAAATAAAAGAAGTTTTTTCTAAGAATCCATCTCAAGTTTGTGTTGCTCGCTTGAATAAAATACAAGGAGTTTTTCTTGTATTTTTATATAAAAAATGGTAGCTAAGTAATTCTGTTGAGAGCACCTATGGCACTGAGTGTTTCGCTTCAAGCAGTCTATTTTGCAACTTTTTTAAATTATACAATCCCAAAAATCCTAATTCCGTAAATTTCGGAACTGAAAAACGGTCGGGATCCCGGCATCGAATCCTTTATCCGAATAAGGCTGCTTTTCCACTAGAAGTAGGCAAGGTTGATGATATAAGCGGTGCGAGAATGCGCTCAGCTAACTAGCTATAGCAAGCTGTGAAAAGGTGTGACAGTTGAGCAAGGAAGCTGAGGAGGTGTCGTTGTGAGGAATGGGGCTAGCGAAGATGTGTAGCATAGTGGTGCGAGAAGATGCGTTGACCTAACCTAAAGAACAAACACGACCGAAGCATTAGCAATTTTATCAGAAAGCAGAAAGCAGAAATCATTTCGACGACAAAAAAAGGAAAACCTCCTTCATAAAACCTGAAAACAAAAACAGCTTCAAAATTAAATACCTCTATAAAGCAAGAAATAATATTCAAATCATTAGTTACACATATCAACATTAATAAAATATTGAAGTCGGGTGGGGCTGGAGGACAATTTCATTTTTTTTTCTAAAAGCCCCACCCGACTTCATTAGACGTGTTTTAATAATGTTGATATGTGTAACTAATGATTTGAATATTATTTCTTGCTTTTTAGAGGTATTTAATTTTGAAGCTGTTTTTGTTTTCAGGTTTTTTGAAGGAGGTTTTCCTTTTTAAAAAAAAACTTATTTATTTTCAACTTTTTAGTGGTAGGTATGTAAGCGTGTAAATATTTTTTAACTTTATAATAAAATATTTTCAATGGTAAAATGCCAACACAATTTCCAAATTTACGCTGTTTATTTTTGAGGAGTTCTGAACGTTGCATCGCATATCATGGTTTGGTTTGTTTTGGATTGTCAAAAAACTACCAAAATCTAAATCACTTTACATATACTATTTGACTTTGAGGAGTTCCTTTGTGTATCTTCGAAGTTCAAAGTCCAATACCGATGAAATTAAAATTTGACCACTCTTGAAGTTATACCCTTTCAAACAAAAAAAAAGAATCATCTAAATCGGTTCATAAACAAAGATGTTATGTCCGAAAATTCTTTGTAAAAACTCGTGCGACGGCAAGCTAAATAATTGATATTTTTCAGGATTATGAAAAAACTACCAGCCAGATATCTGTATTTTTTTATAGAACCATACACAAACTATGTTCTTTGAGATAAAAAAGAATTGTATAAATCGGTTGGCAACTGACGAAGTTATGTTAAAACATACATAAAAAAAGAATACCGTTGACTTGATAACCTCCTCCTTTTTTGAAGTCGGTTAAAAATATAGAGATTGTGATGTATTAACTGTGAGAAAACTATTCGTATTACAGGTGATTTTATAACAACACTCACTGTTACATTACAACAAGGATTTTGAGACTAGGCGAAGAAATTATCAAGTGTGCTCATCCTTTGATACTAGGCACTCCTTCGCTCATAAATTCTTTAACTTTCTAGGTCCATTTCTCTATAATAAGGTAAACAAAAGTATAAATATATATCATCTAAACATGTATGAAGTAAAAAACTCTATGGTTGTCTGGTTAAAATCGTTATCCTATGATGATACTGAAATGCTTTTGAAATCAGTAATTTAATTCCATTTTAATTTAATTCTTCATATAACACACCCTCTCTACACACACTCACATTCACTTTACACACCGCGAGAGGATTCACTTTTGAATTATTATTAAGTTTTAAATTTTTTATGTTAACATAAATATTCTTGCGTTGAACTATTTACATCTAGGGAATTTGAGTCCTAGTAAGAGCGCTGTGCCCGAGATACAGTTTTAACTAGTTCGGGTGCAGATGTCATATGATTGTTTCAAAGATGTTTAGCTCATTTAAGTATGTTATGTTAAAAAAACCTTGTATTTTTTATGTCAATAAATGTTTTTATTATTATTATTATTATAGTATTATAAAACACTTCTTAACGGATACTAGCGCGGTTTTATTGAAAGTACTTTGGTAATAATTACCTAGTTGGTATTTGGTTTGATTTTTTTTATTTTCCCGACGTTTCGGCACCTCTGCAGCTGCCGAGATCACGGGGGACTGAAGTCTCTCGTGAGTGGGGTTACCAGGGCCGAAATTCCGAATTTCGGCCCTGGTAACCCCAAAATTCGGTCCGAAATTTCCGAAATTCGGTCGCAAGGGGTTGAAAATCCTGATTTATGTGATCTGATCCTGACAAAAGTCCGGTCTTTGACTAAATTAAAAAAAGAATTTAGTAGGCCACTTACGAGTACATTAGGTACAACTTAAAATATTATCAGCAGCTACTTACTTTTTTTTTAAATTTTACACAAGTGGGTGAGTAAATCTACGGGCGTTTTGAACGCCGTTATTCTCTTCAACATAATTTTAGAGTAAGAAAATGCTGTCTCCGTGTGCGGTGACGAGAATAGGTCCCAGTCGAGTAGTGTTTAGTGGCATACGTTATAATTATTATTTTTGCAACCTACCTATCACGACAATTTTATGTCGAGGACAAGGACGGCTTTCAAAACGCCCGTAGATTCACCCGGGTGGTTCCTTAAAGAAAATTATGTGCATCTTTCAGGAAACCACCCAATCCCAGGGCCTAGCGCGCTCCGAGCTGTGCGACTAAGATGGTTCAGACAAACTCATTACAACCAATGATGGAGTAATGATTTTGTCCAAGCACAATTAAAAATCCGGTCTCGAATGAAATCCGGGTAGAGTCCGGTCTGAGCTCTTAAAATCCGGTCAAGACCGGATTTATCCGGTCAGATGGTAACCCTACGTGAGCCTACCCTCAAACATTTCGGGAAAATAAAAAAATAAAAGCAAATATCAACTTATTACCAAAGTACTTTTAATAAAACTGAGCTAGTATCCATTAAAAAGTGTTTTATTTCATGTCTAGTGAGCGCATAAGCTTGAGAGGTGAAATATAGAAAGTACCTGTATAAAGAAAACTTTGATTTATTAAAAAAAATGTCATTAAACAATTTATTGAAATATCGTGACCAAAGGCCCAGAAACCGTAACCAACTAACAGACACAATCACTCATCATTTCCTGCTGCGACGACACTACCTATCTAATTATATCGTAATTATAATCTGGGAAAATACTAAATATTGATGAAGTAAGTATATCTTGTTTCTTAGTAATATATCTGACATCTTTTATAATCATGTGGCTAAAAGTGCTTTTATCTTTTGCCATTCATAATTAATTGTAAATAGACTAAAAAGAGATTATCGGAAAATATAATCATATCATGTGGTCATTTTTATTGGCTATGATTTATAGTTATTGTTCATTGCTAAAAATAACGATTACTTACTCTATTATTTAATATAATACAATAAAATATAAAAACTAAATCTCCTAAGACAATAACAAAGGTTATAAAGATTACAATTTGAATAGGTACCTACCTAGTTATTTTCTTATTCATTTCAGACATATTTATTTTTTAATTTTATCCACATTGGGATAGTGTATGGCCTGATGTTATGCGACGATAAGGCCGGAAGTGTAAGCGCACTACACCTGGAATCCTCACCATTGAGGAACTTATAAACCTCCTTACCTCTAACTGCCACTTAGAGCATTTAACCAACTATAAATGCTATAAGAACTGCCATTACACAACTACAGAATACTTATATAAAAATTAAATTGTTGTTATGGCGTTAGGCTTAGGTAAGATGGTGGTAGCTAAGCTAGCCAGGCGGACTTGAAATAAAATAAGCCCTACCACCAACCAAAACGAGTACAAATTGTACCCCTCTCCTGGGAATTGAAACTGGGACATTACATTGCACGTTTGCAAACCACTAGACCTCAGTGGCACAATAATAAGAAAAATAGTAACCGGTGTTTTATGGAAATAGCACACAGATAGTCATAGCCTGTGGTATAACATGGATACTTTTCATCTCGGTCAAAGGTTCCATAGCGATTTTCCGAATGTCCACGCGGACGAAGTCGCGGGCAAAAGTTAGTTTACCTATAATTTTCTCCAATAGTTGGACCTTTTATTTGTTTCTTGGTATAATCTGTTCAATTAGGGCAAGAGGCAAAATTGTATCTTCTCTTTTGTGTTCATATGTATATTTCGTAATCATTTCCCAAATCTTAAATTGATTTTATGAATCATAAAGTTTTAAATAAATGTGACTCTTTTGTAAACGTAATTGGTTCTAGGTAGTAGTAGTAAAATTAGTTTGATAACAAAATTACCTGATCACTGATTATGATAAAAGTTGTATTATAAAATGGTAACATAAAAATAAAAGCATCAAAATCAACAGGGAACTTAACTGAACTGACAACGGAAGTTGTTGTGTGGAACAAGACAATACTAGACACCGACATCACCTAAAATTAACATGTAAGTTATTAATTTAATTAATTTACTGCGTGAGAAAGGTTTTGTGAGCAAACTTGTAAAAAAAATGCCTTGAAACAATTCGACTTTGGTTAACATGGCGCTTTTGATATTCGTTTTGAGTTTAGTTTTGCATCGTTACAACTACTCTTTTGTGACCACGGCCCGTAAATTAAGAAATAAAAAGTAAAAAAAACCGGTCAAGAGCGAGTCGGACTCGCGCACCGAGGGTTCCGTACCATCATAATAAATACATTGCAGAGTAAAATAATAAAATTATTGTTGCAGTTTTAAGTCAGCGCCATTTCTTGACCGATAGTGGAACTAATGTTAACTTTTTAGAAATTTGATAATTCTAAAAAAGTGTGCTATATTGAGACATCGTTTTATTTTCGCAAAATAGCTGGGCAAATGTCATCTTAAACTATTCCAAATTTCAAGTTGATACCATTAGTAGTTCTCGAGATATTCAGCTGTGACCGACAGACAGACTGAGTCACACCATAAGGGTTCCTTTTTTACCATTTTGGTACGGAACACTAAAAACATAAATAACGCAAAACTTAACAATATATTTCACAAGAAAAGTATTTTATAACTCTTCATATTTTTCAGAATGCAGCGTCCATTCAGCTCAAACGTGAATGCTTTACCAATGTATAATGGCTTCCACGCATCACCTTATTATTCTGGAGCTCCAAACCCTGGGATCAGATCTGCCCCATATCCAGGACCCTGCTTCGGAGGCCTAGCTCCACCTCAGTCCTACCAGAGTATGGATCCTGGATGCTTCATGCCTGCTGCAACGATACGAAAAATGGTTCATACGACATCTCCTGCGCATTACAGATCATAAAAGTTGTATTAAAATTGGAACGAAATCTCAAGAACGTATAATTTGTATTAACTTAATTTATTTGTAAATTTACTTCGTAATAAATATATTTTATGATATTTTGTTCGTTTCTTGGAAAGGCGTATCAAATTTTGTTTATACTCGTATACTTACTCCGAAAATACGTTACGTTAATCTTTTTTAATAAGGATGAATAGCTTTATGCTGAAATAAATTTAACGAGAAAATCACACGGATTTGCGATGATCGCAAAATAATTGCATTACATTATAATTGAGATGCCATAATATGATAGGGAATTAAGTATGAAATTGTCGACTTTTTCTCTCACATAAATAATCTTCTACGATATTAAAGATACTTCAGTTTCAGTTGCTTATAATCAAATTGTAACCATAACAGTCAACTATTAGCAATAGAGTTTTCCTGATTTTCTTTCCATGATGTTAAGAAAAGTTACTTTAAAGTGGTTCCTTTTTTGTTAAAAAAAATTTTAGAAATACAAATTTTTTGTTTATCAACTATTTTAAGCGATAACTTCATTAATCATTCCCAAAAAAAATTTTTAGAAAGTAGATCTTAGTAATCAGAGTGATTGACTGAAACATGATAGTAAAGTGACCTCCAATTATGTAGTTTTTCAAAGCTGTGCCAACCAATAAAAAAATTATAACCTTGAAACTACCATAAAAAGATAAAATCAAACCGGTCAAGAGCGAGTCGGACTCGCGCACCGAGGGTTCCGTACCATCATAATTGCACCATAAAACCACACTGCAGAGTAGCATAATAAAATTAGTATTGCAATTTTAGGTCAGCGCCATCTCTTGACCGATAGTGGAACTGATGTTAACTTTTTTAGAAATTTGATAATCTATAAAAAAGTGTGCTATATTGAGACATCGTTTTATTTTTCCTGTAATCTTTATATAGACTGCTATCACATAGAATTATTTCAGATTTTTCTCTTTGCAAACTTCGGAGATAAAGGGGGGAACGGTCATTTTTTTTACATTTTTCATTATAAGTCGAAAACTATGCGGCCTAAAACAAAAAGAAAAAATGATTAATAACTTGCAAACGGCGCTCTTTCATATGATACCCCACATGACCTAGTAGCTCCATTTCAAATTTTTAAGACCCCTTTTCAGTCCCTGTTGTAAAAAAGATATTTATTTTTTTATTTATTTCTTATTTGCGAAATAGTTGGGCAAATGTCAACAAATTTCAAGTTGATACCATTAGTAGTTCTCGAGATATCCAGCTGTGACAGACAGACAGACAGACAGACTGAGTCACACCATACGGGTTCCTTTTTTACCATTTTGGTACGGAACCCTAAAAACATAGATAGCTCTCTAGATTGACAGTTTTTCAAAATTCGTCAGTTTCAGAGGTTGAATTTAGAAAGCATCTCTTAAGGCGGTACCCTGAGCGAAAGTGGCGCCGCAGTGAATTTTATTTAATATTATAATTCTAATACACAATTTTAATAATGTTTATCGTGGAGATTTTAGGGCCCACAGTCTAGTATTTTTAGAAGGTATCGTTACATTCCCTAGTAGTCACTGCTAGAAGTAGATAGAAAAACTGCTAAAAGTGGCCGTTTTTGACACATTTGCTATCTACTTCTACGAATGACTACGAGGGCATGTAGTGATACCTTCTAAAAATACTAGACCATGGGCTCTAAAATCTCCACGATAAACATTATTAAAATCTTTATCTATTAATAACTTATTAAATAAAAACCTCTGAGGGCGCCACTTTCGGTCATACAACCGCCTTAAGGAAGTAATTTCATATGAATTTTCTGATAAGAAAATCAGAAACTTAAAAACACCAGTCGATTTTCATACAAGCGAGGTAACTTTTTAAAGCCTTGGTTCTCCAGCAGGGATTAATCGAACTGAGATCTGATTATGGCTGTCCAAGGAGTGATTGGAGGAGATCCAGATCTCTATACACACCCAACTACTCTGATCAGCATTCTTAGAGCTGTAAGGACCAGAGTTCTCAGTTTCAGGATTTTCATATATTTTAGTGCTATTTTCGCGGTTTTGTATTTAATTGGGTAACAATAAATTCTCATTTTGGGTATCAAAAATACTGAATATAGCCTACTGAAATACTAAGTGGGCGAGGGACTGAGGGCGACTACAAAAATTGAAAATGAGGTTTAAGGCTGTATATTTGCATTTCAACGAAATTAGTGTTTTTCCAATAAAGTTTTCTTATGAATGAAAGCATTATTACTGATGTAAACTTTAGTTTTAGGAAGCAAAATTCTTAAATTAGAGCCGTATAGAAAGAAAAACATAATAAATTGTCAGGTATTTTAAAAGGAAGACAATCTGTTCAAGGGAAATTTCAAAATTGCTTGTCAGAAGTATTTTTCAAAAACGTTTCAGCTGTAACAAATAAGAATACGACTCATATTTATTTTTTCTCTTATTGTTTGTATTGTCAAAGAGTTCCTAGAGATAAAATTAAAAAAAAAATGCTTTTAATCACAGAGAAATAAAATATTTAAAAATGCTCAAATTGGTACACTTAAATGCTTTTTTACTGGTATTTACAGAATCTAAAGTAATTTTTATTTTTTCTTAGGAATAATGAGGTATTTGTCTAATGTATTGCGTGTTTTGTATATACTTATATCTATTTAATAATTTAATAGGAATTTTCAAAGTTCGCCCTCATTACGGCTCGCGCAGAGTTGTTTTGATCATTTGTATTGAAAATTTAAAAATGGAACGTGATGCGACTCTACAGCCTTCAAATTTATCATCAATATTGTCTTTAGCATGCGCCCCACGTTTTAAGGTTTAAAACTTCTGTAGGTATAGGGTTATAATATAAATATTTACAAGAATTTTATTGATACTTTTTAGTCTGTTTTTACTAGTCCGCTTTTATTATTTTAGTCCGAATTTTGTACTTACTTTTTAGTCCGTTATAAAAAAGTGTTTTAAAAAAAGATTTATTTCCAGTAAATTTTTCAAACCTATCCAAATAGCTCTTAGAATGCTCATCAGATCAATTGGGTGTGTACAGCGATCTGTATCTCTTTGATTCACTCCATGACAACCATTATCAGATCACAGTTTGATCAATCCCTGTCGAAGAACCAATGCTTCAAAGTTACCTCGTTTGCATAAAATCGACTTTATAATTATCCGTCCACCGCTGTGTAAAAATGATCTTGTTTTATGATAATAATAAAATTAGATCATTCAATTTCAGATAATGGAACGGATGACACATATTTAAGTATTATCTCTAAGCTTCAAGTAAAGGATCTAATAGGTAAAGCGGGTGTATTAGATAGTTTATGTAGGCATAACGATAGCTATTGAATCGATCATCAAGATTTTTAGTTGAGATTATGTCAAAACAAAGTTTATCAATTAAGAAGTTTAATGAATATTAATGATAACAGTAAATATTGAATATTACACAGTCTACGTTCTTTTGCTTTGTCTGATTTTGGTTAAAAATAGGCAACTTGTTAACAAATGAGTATTTTGCATCTTGTTGAAACCTGACAGCCGTATCTTTAACTTTATTCTTGATAAATAAATCAATGTTTGAAACACAACAATATTAACATTGTTGCTACGGCGACAGATAAGATGATGAAGATAAGATGATTCTTGGATAACACAGTGGTAGGTAATGCCACCTAAAACAATATAATATCTATTGCCCAAATGAAGCTGAAATGTGACTTAGGTAGTCTAGGAAATGAAACGATCTCTTTTGTATGGAGACCCCAATAAATCCTCAGTCGATGAAACTTTGCAGGGATGTAATATAGTATGAACCAAAACTTAAATATCCAAAAAAAAATAAAAAATCGATTTGGATAAGTAATTTAAAAAATATATTTCATGACGTCACATTACGTAGAAGAGACAGAGCATCAAAGGATGACCAATTTTGCCACTAGCTGTCAAGTCACCGTAGCGTAGTGGTGTGGCTGCTCGCCTTATTATTATTATTTTAATATTTATTTGTTTTTTCTTAATATTTGGTATTTAAATATTTGTGGGACTGTTATTATTATTATTATTTATTTGTTCAGACACCAAGATCCATATTTGTTAGTTACAATAATCCCTAAAAAACGATGATAGTATTCTATAACTAATTTCGACATTGTGGTTTGCGCCATGTGCCACATTAAAGGGCAAAAATATTGCCTATCAATGACCTTCAGGATGAACAAGGACACCATTTTCTTGCGCATAAAGCTTCGTACAGACTGAGGCGAGCGAATCGCGCGCGTCGCTCATTTTGACAGACTTTGATCACGTAACTCAAAGCGATAGCCATAGCCATAGCCATTGTCAAAAAAATTGCTATGGCAATGGCTATGGCTATGGCTATTGCACTCGCGAATTTCGCGCGGAATTCGCCTCAGTCTGTACAAAGCTTAACTGTTGAGAAACTGTCCGTGTACGCTTCAGCGAACATGGTAGATGCGCTACAAAAGCGAGGCAGCCCCAGCAGCACCCTGAAAGCATTATTGTACTGCAATTAAATACACGAGAGCCCGCGGTTCGATCCTCTGTCGGACCAAAGTGTTTTGATGGTTTTTACGATATTTCTTTCTAGGATGTTTACATGCTTATACCAAAGTTTATTGACATATTTGGTTGAGAGATAGAACATTCTAGTATGGTCGGGAATCAATGAAACAGATGAAAAAGGACGGAAAATAAAATACAAAAGACAAACGAAATGACTATCGAAATTTGAGTTACTAAAAGGTTCTAAGGGGCATATAAGCAGCCTCAAAACGCACAATCGACGTAGTTCAATAGAAGAAGTAGTTGGAGAAAGAGGAAAGGAAAGGAACAAGAAGAAGGAAGATGAAGAAGTTGCAAAGTGGTAGTGGAGAAGTATAGTAGTCAGAAGAGGAGGCAGATGAAGAAATAGTGAGGAAGAGAAAGTTTCGAGGTGAGGTACTAGCGATAGTATCCGAGAAGAGGATGTCGTCGAGTTCAGCGCCGAGAGGCTACGTCGTTCGGACGTAACGTTACTTGGAAGGGCGGACTGCGACATCGAAAGAGGAGTAGTGAGAATGTCCTCGAGTAACAGCGCTGGGTTTAAGACCACACAGAAGAGCGGACAGTGAAATTTTAGAGTATGTGGTTGTGTTTTTGGTAATAAAGCGTCGTCTCCGCTACACAGTGTTTTCCTTCCAATCCCGTACCCCGCGTCCGTAGCCCGCGGTTCGATCCTCTGTCGGACCAAAGTGTTTTGATGGTTTTTACGATATTTCTTTCTAGGATGTTTACATGCTTATACTAAAGTTTATTGACATATTTGGTAGAGAGATAGAACATTCTAGTATGGTCGGGAATTAATGGAACAGATGAAAAAGGACGGAAAATAAAATACAAAAGACAAACGAAATGACTATCGAAATTTGAGTTACTAAAAGGTTCTAAGGGGCATATAAGCAGCCTCAAAACGCACAATCGACGTAGTTCAATAGAAGAAGTAGTTGGAGAAAGAGGAAAGGAAAGGAACAAGAAGAAGGAAGATGAAGAAGTTGCAAAGTGGTAGTGGAGAAGTATAGTAGTCAGAAGAGGAGGCAGATGAAGAAATAGTGAGGAAGAGAAAGTTTCGAGGTGAGGTACTAGCGATAGTATCCGAGAAGAGGATGTCGTCGAGTTCAGCGCCGAGAGGCTACGTCATTCGGACGTAACGTTACTTGGAAGGGCGGACTGCGACATCGAAAGAGGAGTAGTGAGAATGTCCTCGAGTAACAGCGCTGGGTTTAAGACCACACAGAAGAGCGGACAGTGAAATTTTAGAGTATGTGGTTGTGTTTTTGGTAATAAAGCGTGGTCTCCGCTACACAGTGTTTTCCTTCCAATCCCGTACCCCGCGTCCGTAACAATACTTTATCATACTGTAAAGTTTCGTCTACTGAGGATTTTCTGTGGGGGTCTACTACCAGTGCAAAGAAGAATGCGCAAGTATTTTTCGAGATAAAATATAACTTTAAGGAAAAACTTTTTTTATAGTTATATAATAATGTTACGTCTACTTATAATGTTACGTATATGTTCTTTAAAAATAATCGTTTGTTGTTAAAATTAGTCAAAATTGAAATTTTCCTATTAATTATTACTTAGTTTTTCATATGAAGTAGAATCATAATTATTATTCTCTGTACGACTGTACGTACCTATACACATTACGAGTGGGTGTTAGATTTTTAAAGGCTAACTGACGCATTTAACAGGAAAGAATAATAAAAGAGACATGATTATAATATCACAATACCTTATATTTATTAAAAGTAACTTAGACGCTAAAATTTAAACTAAATCTTCCCAAAACGAAACATGCCCGAGATTCCTTATCGATTGCTGGTGGTGCAACAAAGTTACTGTGGGTTGAAGAACTGCGCAGGCGGTGTCGTGTTGCTTATTTTACGGATCGTGGCGGCTGGCATGAAGCAACCTGGGCCCTGTTGTTGGTGGGGTTGGGGTTGGGGTGGGCCTCCGAAGCAGGGGCCAGGGGGGCCGGGTCTGAAGCCGGGGTGGCCGGGGTTGGGCCCGAAGCCGTGAGGGGCGCCGTTTTGCATGGGCATGCCGGGCATACCGGGCATACCGGGCATACCAGGCATACCGGGCATGCTTGGGTTGTATCCTGGACGCTGCATACTGAAACAAATCAAAATGTTACTTTGGCATTTATAACAATAAAATTAGAGAAGAATAGACAAGTAAAAGTCTATGCTGACATTGTAATCAACAGTCGTTGTAACTCATCATTTGCAGTCAGTTCATAGTCAGTGCAATTTAAGTAATATTGTTAGGAAAAGTTAAATACACTAATTAAAAGACGACTTCATAAAATTAACATTTCAGAAACAATACACATCGGAATTGAATAAATATTTAATAAAAGTAATGGATGGATAAAACAGAATGGATTTTTTATGATGGCAAAAGTTAAATAAATAATTAAAATATAACAACTTACTTGGAGTTTTGTAAAAAGAATAGTTTATAATTTAAATCAATTAATTTTCGTTTCACACGAGAACCGTCGCAGATCGCACTTGATTGTGATGCGTGGTATCGGCAAATCGCCATTATTTATACAAACCTTTATCGGATTATAAACTAGGTATCAGAGAGATGGTATCGTCAGGATTTTGAAGTACGTGTCCGGTGTTAAGAGTAACTATAAAATCTAAAAATAACATAAATGATACAAGTGCCCATGTATAAAAATAAACTCAGATTAAAGATAAAAATGTGACATTATTGTAAGCTAGGGGATATCACGCTATTTTTAGCAGTGAATAATTTATTACTATCTTTTGTTTTCGCTTTAAGTTATACACATATAGGTTTTTATAAAATATATAAGAAGGAATGGGTTAACTGTTGAAAATGTATGTCGAACATTTTTTGTGTTTAGTAGTTAAATTGAAACTTTAGCTCAGCTCAACAGGTACAAATAAAATATATGCCTAGTTACACTTATTAGAATAATTTGCGTAAAATACCTATATTCAAATATCGAGAGGTTATTTTATCCAGAGCTTTCAATGGATACAGTAATAGGATACAAAAATACAAATTCCTTACAAAATATTTAAGTAGGTAACTATGTAGCTACAACTATTGCATCCGCTGCACTGTGTGCTTTTTCACTTCCTTCATCGTTATCTAAACCCATAACTAATGTAGGTATCAGAAACGAAAATAGCTATTAACTAAAAGTTGATAAAACTTTTCACCTAAATTATATTATAAATAATAAAACTGTACCCTATTCAAAAGCAAATAAATTCATTCATTCATTCAAATTATTATTTAACATAATATTTGTTAAAGAAAATGAAACAAAACAATGACGCATTATTTTTATCAAAGGTGGGTGCCTAATAACTTGTCGATAAAAATTGAGTAAAAACAAAAGAAGTTTGTAATTTAAAAAAACCGGTCAAGAGCGAGTCGGACTCGCGCACCGAGGGTTCCGTACAATCATAAATATATTTGGATATGTTACTTTAGTACAGTCTTTAAAAAGTAGGATGAACGGCAGACAGGTGGAAGGGCGAACAGGCGGACAGTTAATTTACAAATCATTGGTCTGAAAAACGT
Organism: Agriphila geniculea; assembly: GCA_943789525.1. Classification (NCBI taxonomy): domain Eukaryota; kingdom Metazoa; phylum Arthropoda; class Insecta; order Lepidoptera; family Crambidae; genus Agriphila; species Agriphila geniculea. The sequence continues at coordinate 12,619,811 of OX038880.1, forward strand.
TTCAGCCACTCCACATTGCAAACTGTTTATATTACTAAGTAGGAACTTATTCTTCGTTTATTCGTACGGCAAATAGTAGGTAATTATATTAGAACCAGCCACTAATTATTATTGTAGTATTAGGTTGCGCCATCTCTTGACCGATAGTGGAACTACTTTTTTTCTTAGGTCAGCCTTCTTAGGTCAGCGCTATCTGTTGACTGGTAGTGAAATTAAAGAATTTTAGTTTGTTTTTTGAATTTCTAAAAAAGTGTGTTATATTGAGACATCGTTTTATTTTTCCTGTAATCATTCCTGGAATTATTTCAGATTTTTCTCTTTGCAAACTTCGGAGATAAGGGGGGGACGGTATTTTTTTTACATTTTTCATCATAAGTCAAAAACTATGCGGCCTAAGAAAAAGGAAAAAAATGTTTTAAAATGTGCAAACAGCGTTCTTTCATATGATACCCCACATGCCCTAGTTACCCCACTTCAAATTTTTAAGACCCCTTTTCAGTGCCTGTTGTAAAAAAAAAAAAAAATTTCTTTCTTATTTGCAAAATAGTTGGACAAACATCATCTTAAATCATTCCAAATTTCAAGTTGATACCATTAGTAGTTTTCGAGATATCCAGCTGTGACAGACAGACAGACAGACTGAGTCACACCATAAGGGTTCCTTTTTTACCATTTTGGTACGCAACCCTAAAAAGAGTTACTAATCTTGATCCTAATTAAAGGATAAAAAACATTTACGCAATATATAATGTGAAAACTCGCTTGGAAATTTAAGAAAATAAGCGTCTTAATTTTAAGTTTCAATTACAATAAGTATATTTAACCCTCGGATCCTGCGATGTCACCTTAAATTTTACTCAAGTTTGATGGACTCTGAAAGTGTGTCAAGTCAACGTCTTAAATGGTGGTAAAGGTTGTTTCAAATTTTAAGTGTCGGTTCTTGTTTCGTTGAGTTATGAAACTGACAAGTACTTATCAACACAAATAAGTATGACAATATTGAAATTGTGTACGTGCGAAAATCTCATACGAGAATAGCCAGGACAAAATATTATAAAGTAATGTTAAAGTACTTAAATACACACGTCTGTAGTTTGGCACTGACAATTATCATTTGATTTAAAAATGACATAGATATTTATGGATTTATCTGTCAAATAAGTTAATTCGAACTTAGCCAGAACTTGTGAATCAAATCCAAGCTCATAATTCTTTGACATACTAAAGAACTTAGAAAGAAGGCCAAACATGCATCATTTAGATAACGGGCCATCCACTGTCTGCATAAGGGATTAGGCAAAAAAATAATATGAAACTTTTGTTTCCACGAAAGGCATTATAATAAGGTAAATAAGTGACACCGTTTTGTTTGGAACAATGAAAGATTACCGAGTAATCAATTTCATTTAGATTCGTATCATTAGAATTATTGGATATGCCGTTGACGATGATGGCTAGGAAAATTTAAAGTCAGCTCGTGATCATAATGAACTATTACTTTATCAAATTATATAAGGTCCTTCTTAAATAGTGCACATAATTTTAAGGGGTCTTAACTCATGCATACAAGCAACTTTTACTATGGTACCAACATTGAAATCACGAAAAAAAATCAGCTGTTCCATACATTTTGATCTATTCGATTTTAAATTTTCTATGGAACAGCTGATTTTTTTTCACGATTTCAATGTTGGTCCCATAGTAAAAGTTGTTTGTATGCATGAGTACATTGACCCCTTAAAATTATGTGCACTATTTAAGAAGGACCTTATATAGTGCAGTGGTGGTGTACCTAAATGTATAAACCTATAAAAGCTGTACTGTACTATCTAAAAAATGTAAGGCAGTGATTAATTAAACAAATGTTAGTTGTATCTCCAAAGCTTTGTTTTCCATTAGTAGGTTTTGTTTCAAAAACCATACGTTCGTACTACGTTATAATAATGTGTATGCGCAAGAAGTACAAAAGTTTTGTTCGTAGGTATTCGAGCATTGACTAAAATGGGTGCGAGCAAACCTACTTCAAGAAGTTATCATATAAAAATATTAATTGTGATCTAGTGATGATAATTTGATAATTGCAGTGAACTTTGTAATGCACTGATAGCTCGATCGCGATTACAATCGTTTGAAGTTTCTTTAGCGGATGTATTACTTACCTATCTATGTGATGAAATGAAAGTTATAAAAAATCCTATCTATTCCTACAAATTAGATCTAATAATTAAAGTTAATGTAAGTTACATCAATAATTATTGACCGAGTTAGCGCGATACGTAGCTCTGTTTCAGCTTGGGCAAAAATACTTTCGTTTGTCTGTCCGGCTGTTCGGCTGTCCGTCTGTTCTCCTCTACAGGTCGCATTTTATCAACTGATTCTTGTGAAATTTTGTGAGCAGGTTCGTTAATTAAAAAAAACAATAAATATCGAATTTCCATGCAATAGTCCGAAAAGCTTATCGAGTTTTGTATGAAAAGTCGTTTTTTTTTGTGTTTTTCGGAAAGTCGTAGGACAAACAAAGTTGTTTATGATGTTAGTTCACTCCTACGAGGTTGTTGGTGTTTTTCAAAATAAGTACTTGGTACAAATAAGGATTAATACAATTAAAGAATGAAAAAAGCTAATCAGCCATGGTTTTATTAGTAACCTTTTAAATATATTGAATTATAAGCATTTCAAATTAGGTAGGCCTTATTTGTATCTAGTACCTTAAATAAACCTGTATATAACAATGATTTTCTTCTATTTTTCTCATTTTTCCAGAGTCTATTCCAGAAGAAAGGTTTAGCAGAACCAACACCTCAGTATAAAAGTGATCGATGAACGCTTAATTAACTTGTAACTTTATAGTAAATAAGTAGAGTTGAATACCTATGGGTTCTTATAATAATAGAGAAATCTTATAATCTTATTAAGTAAAGTTGAATTAGTAGTGAATATAACGAATATATTAGTAGTAAATATCTAACTAGGTTTAACTATAATGGTTTAAAATTATCGTGAGTTTGAATTAAAGTCAGATTAGGGCATTAATGTGGTTGTTGGTATCTGTACTTACATCGTGACGTGACATTCATCATGCAATAAACAAATGGTGTCTAGTGCATATTATCGATGATTGAAAGCAAGATACTGTGATAAAAACGAACACATCTCACGTGATTATACAATTTACAAATCTACTTGAATTGAACAACATTAAGAGGGGCTGGGCATAAAGCAAGTCGCCAATTTTAGATTTCACTTTTACGGTCAAGCATTAGGGTCAATATTAATGTAATTTCCTTAAAAAATATAAAATATTACATTTTAAATTATGGTCGATAATCTAGTTTAAGGAAAAAGCATTATATTTTTTCGATGAAAAATCACGAAGTCACGTCTAATTTTATATTAAGAGAAATTAAATTTAACTTAATCGATTTATGCAATATATTACATTTTACCGAGTTGATTTATTAACATAATTATTTATTCTAGTTTTTACAAAGTAATTATTGTTTTAGCGGTTTTTTAAATATGGATATTTTACTAATTATTTCACATTTTTCGGTATTATGCGGTTTGTGTGTCCCTTTCTCACGCGAGCTTTTATGTATATATTTATCCTTGTTATGTCGCTAGCTGTATATACAGGGTCACTGGCAATATGACGTATTCCTGCTAAGGGTTTATAGATAAGGTCTAAACAAATATTTTTTGATATATAACTTTTTCCCAAAAAGTTCATAGTTTTTGAGTTAATTGAAGTTAAGTATTTTTTTACCAAAAGTACGTTTTCAGACACAAAAATTTAAAATAAAAGATAACTACTCGTTCTTACTCGTTCGATTCCGGTTTCTTTATTATTTTGGGATAGAAAGCACTCTAAATGTTGATAATTAATAAAAAAAAAATCCAAAAAGTAGAGGTGTTTATAAAAAAAAAACAATCCTTAAAACCATGTTTTATTTTTATTTTTCAGATTTTATAGAAACGGCAGCAAATATCTTTTAAAAATTCCTAGTTCATAATATTTTAAAAACATCATTATCTATTCAGCTTTCAGATGAGGTATAAAACTTAATAATAACTTAAATAAAAAATGAGAAATTAAGACTTAAGTAAATTGTAGTCCCATTTCATGTAGCAAAAACTTCCTACTTCGAGCGCTTCGGAGGTGGCCGTGTTATCATACTTATATCATAAATATGAAAGTTTGCTTGTTTGGATGATTGTTAATCAATCACGCGAAACGGCTGAACGGATTTGGATGAAATATGGCACACGGATAGTTTAAAAGCCGGATTAAAACATAGGAGGATACTATTATCTTGGTTAAAGGTTCTCTAGCGATTTTCTCGTATGTAAATGCGGATGAAGTCGCGGGCAGAAGCTAGTTTGCCATAAATGTTCGTGCTTACTAAAAATACTTTCGTCCGAGTGAGTTTCGGGACAGGATTATTCTTCGAGGTGGCCGTATTATCCTACTTTATATTATAAATGTGAAAGTTTGCTTGTTTGGATGATTGTTAATCAATCACGCGAAACGGCTGAACGGATTTGGATGAAATATGGCACACGGATAGTTTAAAAGCCGGATTAAAACATAGGAGGATACTATTATCTTGGTTAAAGGTTCTCTAGGGATTTTCTCGTATGTAAATGCGGATGAAGTCGCGGGCAGAAGCTAGTTTGCCATAAATGTTCGTGCTTACTAAAAATACTTTCGTCCGAGTGAGTTTCGGGACAGGATTATTTTCCGCCGATGAGTCAAAATTTTTACAGACGGCATCAAAGATAACCATGATTAGATTTCTCTATTATTATAAGAACCTATAGGTATTCAACTCTGGGTCTACCCTTTATGGCAGAACTTTTTATGTCATAATTTTATTATGCATAACAACTAATGGCATAAACTTCATGTCGCAGAAAATCTTTTGGCATATACTCATTTATCATACACTTGAAACGCATAATTTTGTATGCCAGAATCATCTTTTGGCATACATTTCATATCCATAATAATTAAATAGTAGAACCATCATATCGCAGAAAGTTCACAGTCAGAACCATCATATCGCAGACAGTTTATAGTCAGAATCATCTTTTGGCATACATTTCATAATCTATAGTCATTAAAAGGCAGAAGTTTATAGTATCTTTTGGCATACATTTAATAGAAAATTCATATCTAGAATTATTTTGTACTAGCGGCCGCCCGCGACTTCGTCTGCGTGGAAAGGTTTTTTACTATCCCTCGGGAACACTACTTTTTTTCGGGATGAAAGGTACCCTATGTCCTTTTCTGTACCCCTGACAACGTGTATGCAAAATTTCATGATGATCGGTTCTTAGGTTAGGACGTGAAGGCGTAACAAACAAACAAACGGACTTTCGCATTTATAATATTAAGTAAGGATTTCTTACACGCATGTTTCATGCTGTATGCATCCTTACATGTAGGCAAATAAACATGCATGCAAGCAAGTAAACATGCAGCATGCAAGCAAGCACGCAGTATGCAATCAAGCATGCAGCATGCAAGCAAGCATGCAGGCAAGCATGCAGCATGCAAGCAAGCATGCAGCATGCAGGCAAGCATGCAGCATGCATGCAGGCATGCAGCATGCATGCAGGCATTGTGGAGCTCCGCTCGCTTCGCTCGCTCCGCTGCGAGTGGTCAAAACACTAACCTAACCTAACCTACTGGTAGGTGCATTAAAAGATTTTCTTTATAGCGGGGGGCCTCAGGCCCACCGACCCCCCCGAGCAGGGGGGCCAGCCCCCCTGCACCCCCCGGCAAGCATGCAAGCAGCATGCATGCAAACAAGCATTCAAGCATGCAAGCAAGCAGCATGCATGTCGGTTTTGCAGCGATTCGTTCTGTTGTTGACTTTTGTAGCACAACATTTACAAAAATTCAACATATTGACTTTTTAAGACAAAAATTTAATTCAATTTAAGGTTAAATGCAATTTTTTAGAAAATAACAATATGCCTAATGAAATTCTGCCATATTCGTAGTATACCATGTGAAAATTATACCAAATAATTGTCGACTAAATAAACGTTATGCCAAACGAAATTCTGCGAATAAAAATTTTGCTAAAGGTATTTATGCCTAATGAAATTCTGCCATCTGAAAAGTATGCCATTGTAAATTCGGACATGCAAACATTCTGCCAAACAATAATTATATTAAACAATTTTTATGCCTTAAAAATATTCGTTTAAAGAAGATTCTGCCAAGTGTGTTCTGCCAAATAAATTTCGGAGCATCAAGTTTCTGCCAGATAGAGGTGACCCATTCAACTCTACTTATTTACTATAAAGTTACAAATTAATTAAGCGTTCATCGATCACTTTTATACTGAGGTGTTGGTTCTGCTAAACCTTTCTTCTGGAATAGACTCTGGAAAAATGAGAAAAATAGAAGAAAATCATTGTTATATACAGGTTTATTTAAGGTACTAGATACAAATAAGGCCTACCTAATTTGAAATGCTTATAATATTTCCAGTGACCCTGTATATCCCTCCCATCATTCTGTTGGTAGCGATCGCCGTAACTTTAGACTTTTAGAGCAACGCTGTTTCCGTACCGGACGGAGCCGCGTTGGTCTATGGCCGTAGCCATACATAGCATTCTCTGTAGTCTATTCGTAGTACTGCAATCAAAGTTTTCGGTCTTTTGTATTTGTATTAGTACACTTCTTACTCAAAACAATATCATAATAACTAACCTTGTTTTGATTTATTTAATTGCAATATTTTTACTTTCTATAGTCAGTAGTGAAAGGACTATGAAATGCTTTTGGATATTAATTTTCAATTCGATGCCTTAACATGGGTAGCCTTAGTATGTCATGCTCTCTTTAGTCATTTCTGCGGTGGTGTCGTGTGAGGCGCGTCGTTACGTTCCCTCAAATATGGTTGAGCGAAGCGGGGCGATGGCTGGTTTATGAGTCATGCTCGTGAACGGGTGCTGCCAGTGGGAATGGGTCTGCTTCTGACTACCTATCTTAATGCATATTTTAACGCATATTAAAAAAAAATTATGTTTTTTTTTGTTTTGTTTTTTTTTCTTGTAACAGCCTAGACTGAATAATAACTTCAAACTGCTGCAGCACCACTGGTCCCCATACATTCTCTATAGGTTTATATGAGACTACATTCCGAGCTCGGCAGCACTGCTGCGCAGCAGTGTCGCGCAGCAGTGCTGCAGACATCGGTATCATACCTTTAGGGTCAATCTGCGGGATCCGATTCCCAGTTACTTAATTTTAACAAGAAAAAACATGTTATAGAAAAAGGTATTAATAATGAATACCTAACGAGTTCTTTCTCATAATGTAGATAACTTGCTGGTGCTGACTGTTTTCAAAAAGAAAGGTGGGTGCAATAATATTTGAATTGTTTCCGGTTTAGGAAATAAATGAAAATAAAAAGACAAAAAGATATAAGAACCATCTAGTTTATTCATGAACTCTTTAAAATTGCACTATAAAATTACGTCACAAACACACTCTCAAACCACACATCTTTCCTTAATTTTGTTCGATTAATTCAACGAGACCATTTCACCCTGTTTTATAGAAATTATTATTAAATTTAAACTAATATAGATAATTAAAGCTTAAAATAATAATATTCGTTAAGCACAACATTATGTTTTACTTCCTATTACATCATTCTGGGTTATATTATCTTTAACACTATTAAGCATGGGTTTTTCGGATTCAGACTCATGTAACGTTTTGAGAGGTATGTTTTTCTTGACGGGTTTTTCTTCGGTGGGCTGATTTCTTTGACCTAATTTTTTTGTTCCCATATATGCGACAATTTGTAAAATAGCTAAAAATATTCCTGGTATTAACCAAGCATCAGGGTATCGGCTGACTGTTGTGCTGTACAAGAGTGAATAAAGGGGCGCAGATATTGTCTGGGTCGCAGATTCAAGGGCTCCGAGAACGCTGTATATTTTTCCTGTAAAAAGAAAAAATATTTTAATAGACAAATTAAAAGCATGCAACCTTTCTCGTCATCATTACAAATTAAAGTCTTTATCTCGTCAGTCAATTTACCAAAGAAAGCGAATTAAAAATTTCAGGATTGTATTAGACACAAAATTCAAAAACATTTTCTATTTTATTTAATATTGCACACTTTGAATAATTCTTATTCATAACAATATCAATCATTATTGTATCGTGATTCCAATATGATTTCACTTTTACGCTCTGTTATCCTTATTTATTCTAAAACAATTAAAATAAATAATAACATTGTTTTTAAGAAAATTATTATCTTAATCTCCAATTAAATCCGATAAAAACTAATGATAATATAATGTGTTTCATTCTTAAATAAGTTAATCTTCACGGAAATACGGAAAGGTAATTAATTAATCTTCGATTCTGGAAATTTTGTTAGACTGTGATTACAATATTTCTTGCTAACAAATATAGTAACTACATATACCTATTCGTTATCAAGTTATGGACATAAAAATTATGGGTGGTTTAGAATCTAGTCATCAAATTTAGTCACTAGATAATAAAGATTTGAAGAAAAATACATACTACCTAATCTAGACTAGCTGCTAGACAAAGAAGAAGGTAAGTACCGCTCCCCCTAGGTACTAAAATGGCCAACATTCTATCAGTTTGAACGAAAGGAGCAATAGACGATTAAAGAGCGATATACACCAGATGCGTAAGCGTATGCGTAAGCGTGCACGTAGACGTACTAACGTTGTAATGCCTGAAACTTTATGAGACACTAGCGGCCGCCCGCGACTTCGTCTGCGTGGAAAGGTTTTTTTACTATCCCTCGGGAAAAATACTTTTTTTCGGGATGAAATGTACCCTATATGCTTCTCTATACCCCTGACAACGTGTATGCAAAATTTCATGATGATCGGTTCAGTAGTTAGGACGTGAAGGCGTAACAAACAAACAAACAAACGGACTTTCGCATTTATAATATTAGTAAGGCAAAAGCAAGCGGTGTGCCATCCCACCGCTTGCGTAACGTACGCATGCACGTAGACCGATGCGTAACCCTACGCATTGCAGCTCCCATGACACAAACAGGCTGCGTACCTACGCAGAGCGGAACGCATTGATGACGTTGTAGTCAATGGCATTCCCTATTGGACGTCATACCGAACAAATTCGAACTCGCACGTATCTTTGCTGCGCGTAACCACGCGCGTGACTACGCATTCAGTTGTATTTGTTTACAAATAGTACCGGTACTACCGGTAGTAAGTGGTGTTTTATTTTGTTTTTAAATAATGAATAACGATATTAAAGAAAAACTATTTGAATTAGTGCGAAAAAAATTAGTCCATTTACTCAATCTTCGTCTGACATCGCGCACTAGAGTCGCAAAGATGGTTGCCGCAGCGGCTGGGTACGCAAGGGACAGGTTGCGTTGCGTGCCGCGTAGACGTATGCGTAACCCGGTGTCAGGAGGTTACGTGCGTAACTACGCGCGTGTCTACGCGCGCGTAACCACGCGCGTGTCTACGCAGCCGGTGTGCCCAGGCCTTAAATCACGTGTCGCAAAATTATGAAAAGCACAGATTGTGATGTATTTTAAGAAATTGATAAGCTTACGGCACGTAATTTAGTCTACTGCTTTTGTTTAAAGCTTTAATAGTTAACGTAACGTTCAAACTTGGCCATTTGAGAAGGGGGCACAGACATAATATGTCTGTGGTAGGGGGGCTGGTATTGAATATGTGGGTACTGCACTAAAGTGTCATTAACTTTAATACGTTGCTCTTGGGCGTCTTATGATTTTAAATTCATTTAAAAGTGAACCCCCAGGGTCCCAAGAAACAATTCCCAGTATAAAATCTGCTTAGCTTTGCGTTGCTCTTGGGGTCTAAACGTCACAGCACAGTAAGTACTAGACACCAGAAGTAAGCGGAATCGATGCCTGGTTAAAAATCTGCCTTACGGATCTATATCATCATATCCAAGTCAGTAGTCCAAGTTTGTTGTTAGGGGGTCAAAAAATATTGGATCACACGCCTTCACATTTTTCCGCAGCTTTACAAGCGGAAAGAGTCCGCAGGTAAAATAACTTGGTAGTCCGGCTGGAAAATGCAATGCCGGGCGGAATTCTACTTTTTTAACAAAGTAGACGTTTAGTAAACTAGTGGTAATTTTTGATATTCCTATAATACTTAAATATCTGATTCACACCTTGTTCAGTTGGAAGTATCTGCTTGTTCAGTAAGGGCCGTTGAACCACTTGGGAACCTTGAGAAATTATTCCAATCAGGGGAACTGAAAAGGAAATCAAGCTATACATGTAATTACAGAAACAGAAACAATGCAAAACCTGAAAGACCCTAAGCAAGGAGAGCTTGAGCTTATAAATTACTTTTTGTATGGAAGGAAGTGTGAAAACAATCAAAGACTTTTATTGTGGCGTACGTATTAATTAGTTTTTAATAACAGTGTTAATGTTTATTAAATGATTGATTGAATTCAACAGTACCATCGTGGCGGTCAAGGTAGTTTAATTAGGTACAAGAAGTAATAATAAGTATTTGTTTCTCTGGATGTTTGATATATAGTAAGGGTGTAGAGTAGATATTTATAAAGTTTGTGAATTCATACGTACTAAAAATGACGAATACAGAAGTGGTGGCAATGATCAGTCCAGACTGAGCCAACACGTAAGAGAAGCAGCTCAGCGCCCCCACAACCTCATCGGACAATTTGAACCGACGCTTAAGTACCATTAAGATTAGGAGTGTACCTGAAAAATAACAACAATAATTCAAGTATCTTGTCATAAATCGTCTATAAGTATGACTATACTTTGAACAAACAAAGTCTTTAATTAACGTGCCACCGAACAATTGGAACACAATTTCTGTTAACTTGTAGAAAGGATTTGTGCTTCAAAGTTTGGGTTCAATCATTTCTAATTTTCAATATTAAGTACTTACCAAGAAAACTAATAATGTTCCTATAGGCAAGAAAACTGCCAAACATCACGTCGTTCCAGTGGAACTTGTATCTGTAGTACATGTACGCTATGAGCACCTCCGCTGTAAAAAAAGTTATACAAATTATAACTTTGGACTTGTTACTTGATTTAGGTATATTTCGTATTAGAACTCAACAGCAGAATTTGTTTTAGTTTTTTGTATTCAAATTGCAGTTTTTAATTTTATACTAGAGCTACGGAAAATGCGTATTATTATTACGTTTTTTTACTCATGTGTTATTACTGAGATTCAGGGTTCCCATAGCTAAGTGCATTAGAAACTTCTGGGGTCTATTACGAAAAGTTTAATGCGATACACGCAGCTGCGTCCGTGCTTCGTTTTGATTATTTCCTATTACAAATCACTTTCGTATGCGATATTGCGAAGTGATTGCGTGAGTTTGACAGTTTCTCTCTTGCGTATCCGACATCGTTTGTTTAGTAGTATATGGACTGCGATAGAAAAATTCAAAATGTTTGATAAAACTACAACCAAAGAACTGCGGACGACTATCGTGGCTAAGTGACTGCGTTACGCAATTGCGTACGTTATTTTCGTAATAGGCCCCCTGGTTCGTGTTGGTGTTGCAGAAAATTTATTTGCGAGTTCAAGTAACTTCAAAAGACGCTCCATTGGATATTTAGCTTCCATTGCATCCACCACATAATAATAATAATATAATAAATGCTTGGACAATTTCACACAGCGCCATCTAGCCCCAAACTAAGCAAAGCTTGTAATATGGGTACTAGACAACGGATATACTACTTATATACTTTTTAAATATATACTTATTATACATAGTAACACCCAGACCCGTCACAGAAATTAAAATTCATCATTTCAATTTCTGCCCGGCCGGGAATCGAACCCGGGACCTCTTGCGTGGTAGGCGGCATGTTGACCACTGCACCAATCAGGTCGTCATGACATGACGAGGCGTTCACAGGCAATCGTCCTCATTTGAAAACCAGTACTTTAGATCTCACAAAACTCACCAGATAAAAACATCCTATCAGCTAGAGCTACCAACAGCATGAGGAGTATGATGGCTCTCTTGTACCCCTCGCGGCTGCGCAGTAAGCACTTCACGGCGTTCACAGGTAACCGCCAGTTGAAAACCGACACGGTATTCTCTTTATTAACATTCACGTCTTTCACAGACCAGATCACGTATGCTAGGGATGACAACTGAAATAAGGAGAAAATATCGAAATTCAGTACAGCCTATTGCTATTATTTCCCCAAAACTACAGTTAAGTTTGTCAATTATTGTACTTATTAATAAATAAAAAAATACAGTGAGTATGATCCCAGGAAGAGATCACAAACATGAAAGCGCATGGAGCGTTCTTGGCTGAGCTGCCTCCTACTCACATGGCCATTCTACTAAAATTAACGCTAGACGTTAGTAGAATAGAATGATAATGTATGGGAATGACATAAGTAAACGCTCATAGCTCCTGTCAAACCCATACATTGTTATTATATTCTACTAGAGTTAATTTTAGTAGAATGGTCATTTGGGTAGGCCCTCTTCTTTTCTTCTTATCGTATGAGGAAAAGTGGCCACCTCTGGTGTTAAAGTTTATTATGCCGCCTGTAAGGACTCTGACTTGGCTTAACGACTGTTCTCAGATGATAACAACAGATGCCCTCCGAAGCAAGGAAGCACTCACTTGTAATGCCACTTTACGGTCACCCATCCGACACCTGACCGGATCGAGCGTTCCTTAACAAACGTGATCGAGTACGATCAGTCTGTCAAGCTCCGCCATGAGCGCTTCCGTAGTAGCATAGTAGAACCAAATAAGTAGGCCAACTCGAGCCTCGAGCGAGCGATACAGCTTAAACACGTAGGGCTGTCACATCGCTAGTTTATTCAGTCGTCAAAAAATGCATAGTCAATCTCTATACAAAATATTTTTTTCTTATAGGGTAAGCATCAGGGATCTATAATTCAAAGTTTTTTTTTTATTTTTTTTTGTACGTAGACCAGCGGGTCTATCGACTAAAATAATGAAGTTAATGTTAATTGTAATTTGACAGATGTATGTGATACATTGGCTCTTTCGTTTTGACACCAATAAAAACTTACTAAAGAAAAGTAGCAATGTATCACATTTATCTGTCAAATTACAATTTACATTAAATTCATTGTTTTCAGGAACTGACTACAATGTTTTCATTACCTACGTCATGTTATGTGATTTGAAAACTTACAAACGAAATAGGATTAATTAAAACGTGGCTTTACTAAATAATGTATTTATTCAAATAAAATAAAATGATTATGAAATTTTATTTTTTACACTATTAACTGTTTCTTACTTTTTCATTTACCTACACTTATTAAAATAATAATCTTTAAATTCGGAAATTGTTTACTTTCCATAATAGGCATGCATAATAGGCTTTTTCCTATAGGAATTTGTGATTTTATAACAATATTACACAATTGATATAAAAAAAAATTCGTCTGTTTCGACAAGTACGAAATGCCTTATTATTTAAAGTTAATGTAAAATATATCCTCATTCTCACAAATCTTTTTGCAATAATATCTTTGGAAAGCATGGTATGTACTGTAGGTAGGTACACGTTGAAATTATTACGAACGGCGCGGCGGCGTGAAGCGTGCGTGAGCGCGGGCGGGATTTCGTACGGCGCAGCCATGACTGTTGCACCTTTATCACCTTTAAATTTTGTCAGTGTGTGCGTGCGACGACGACGACGCATACGTACGGGCCCGCTCACATACAAACCGCGTTCATGCGTATAAAGAGTAAGATGACTTACTTATTTGGTTCTACTATGGTAGTAGGCTCTCTGGGCTGGCTGGAGTTATCCGACCATACACCCTCCAGACGCTAAATATGTAGGTGCAATAGACGTCGAGTTGCGAAAACTGCCTGTATTGTTTGGTTTTTGTGTTAGTACAAGGGGAGTTCAAAGTCTTCTCGGTATCGGGATTTTTTGGTTAGTAATGAGGGTAGTTTTTGTCTATGGCTCTCTTACGATATTATCCAAGGTGACAATCAGAAAATTTCGACATTTTATCATCGTTCGTTTTTTCACAATAGTGCTTCGAGTGAAACAAAGTGTCTGATGCAACATATTGACCAAAATCGACCACGGTGGTGCTCGATTCACTCGGAGCGCATTGCCAAGGCTGCTATTCAGGAGAGTGACTATTTTTTGTTCCTGAAGCTGAAAAAAGGGCTTCGTGGAAAGCGATTTTCTGACGATGAAGAGCTTAAGGCGACTATGGACAATTACTTTTCAGAGATGGAAAGTTTTTTTATTTAAAGTACTGAAAAGTTGATTTCACGTTGTAAGAAGTGTATTGAGGTTCCAGGGGACTATATACAAAAAATATTTCAGATTTTTCTGCCTTTTCCTTCATATCCATACCGAGAATGCTTTGAACGAAAAATTCAAAGACAGTCTTTTACCCTGCACCACTTTTGCAATATTGCTGCAGGTAGCAATTATACAATGGCGTGCGATAGCGTGGGTAGAGCAGTTACATCTCACAGTGTCTATTAGGGACTATTTACACTGCATAGACTTTTTCTTTTAACAATTCAGTGAGTGCGGGTGTAGAAGATATCGTAAGGAAATCGTGTAGTAAGGACTAATCAGAGCTAATAAGGAATAATTTAGATGATTATTTTTGTACCCTCTTGTTGTCTTTATGCAATAAGCAAATCAATTATATATGATCTGCATATTTTTTTTAGTGAATAGTGCTATTTTATTGAATAACTGTGCTCGCATAATTCAAGATGTTAAAAGCATAGTGGAATATATATTTCTATATGCTTTCATAGATGGTAAGTCTAGCCTAATAAAGTACCTGTAAATAGTTGTACGTGTATTAACGAAATGCTTGTTATATATTGTATTATACTAGCTTTTGCCCGTGACTTCGTTCGCGTGATTAAGATAGTTCTGCATTTATCTAGGTCAGCGATTCTTAACCTCGGGTCGCGAACCAAATTCGGGTCGCGAGAGGTATTGGGTTGGGTCGCGGGCCCCCAAACGACTTTAAAAAGTGATAAAATTTTACGATTTTAATTGTGAATATTTTTATAATTTTTGATAGGTCCATCGATTTAATTACAGAAAGTATTCTCAAATTTATGATTACTCACTAAAGGCAACAACAACAAAGACTAAAGGCTGTCAGTGGCGTGCACTCCATCGAGGTTGAATCCTACTTACTATCGTAAATTCCCTTTTAGCGACAAAATCGTCATGGTGGCAACACATAATCACGATAACTTGGCAATATCTCGCCGAAATATCATCGCTCGCTACCATGTGCTATTTAAGATTTGGCCAATGTAAAATCCAGGGCGGCCCTAGGGCGGTGCAAGCGGTGCGACTGCACTAGGAGCCCTCGTGTGTGGGGCACCGAAAACGCCTTACCACCAGTCGACTATCAATCGTATTATTGCCTGGTGACGAGCGACGACGCGACGAATAAAACTGACTAAAATCGCACTGCGCGGCCATTTTTTAGTATAAACAAGCAAGATTAGTGGATGAAACTGACTAGAAATCGCGCTGCGCGACCATTTTTAGGGTTCCGTACCTCAAAAGGAAAAAACGGAACCCTTATAGGATCACTTTGTTGTCCGTCTGTCTGTCTGTCCGTCCGTCTGTCTGTCAAGACCCTTTATCTCGAGAACGCGTGGAGGTATCGAGTTGAAATTTAAACTATATACTAAGGTCTACGGGCCCTTGAAGCTGTAAAAAAATCAAACTTCTAAATTAACGTGAAAAAAAGATACTGCCGTTTAGGGCGCAAAAAACGCATTTTCGATACTTTCAAAGGAATCAAAATTCATAGGGTACTTCCCGTTGACCTAGAACTATGAAATTTGGCAAGTAATAGCGTCATAAACTACACTTACAGGAAAAAATCTGAAAACTGTACATTTGTAATTAAATCATAAAAAATATAGTCATTAAAATACGTAATTTTATCATCGAGTGAAACAACGGTATGCGCGGTCATAGTTTAACTTCTTATTAACTTTTGTGATAATAGCGCCACTAATTATTTTTAAAATATAAATATTTATTATTTTTAATTAATTAGACCCTTTCAAATATTGCTACAGTTAATTACTTTTAAAAATAATTAAAAAGGAATAAAATTGGCTCTAAATATTTCCGCAACATGGCGGTATCCGCGTGACAGGGGGGTCAAAGAGTATACAGAGTGCATTCCAGCAGACCAATCGTTAATCGATCACTTATGAGTAAATTTTAACCATCAGCGCGTTTTTCACACCGATGACGGGACTCGAACGGGATGGAAACAGACTTTCGGACCAAGGGAGGTGATGACTGGATGGCATTTGTTTTCTTTTCGGGTGTTGTTGGAAGGTCGAAATTGGCAAAAAAAGGAAGGAACCGAAGCGAAGCGAAAGCGGTTCGCTAGTAATAAATAAAATCTAAACATATAAAACTCTAAATTGATTGATTGATTGGTGATTGAATGGAGATTGACTGGTGATTGATTGTTGGGATGTGCCTAGATAGTGCCTAGATAACGGCTGAAATTAAAGACACCGGAGGGTAGATACCTTTCATGGTGTAGGAAAGCACTAAGAAAGGATTTTGGAAATTTCACCTAAGGGGATGAAATAAGGGATGAAAGTTTGTATGGAAGTCTCTTAGTTTCAAAGGTAGGATGTTCAAATTTTGTGTTTAGGCTGACGGTGACGATTAAAAATTATAAGGGGAAAGGGAAGGGGAGGAGGGACTGGGACGGAGGATGGCGATGTATAGATAAATAAAAAGATTGACGGTTTCGGTGACGGTAAGTGTAAGTGGACGAGGAAGCGGAAGCTGAAGTGGAAGCGAAAGTCAAATGTACCATGGGCAACAGTGTCGCTTAACCACTGCTAAGGTTAAAATCGCTTGCACGCCACGCCCGCTGTCACATACTTTTAGTTCGTGCAGGCAGGGGTGATACGCGCCCAAACGAATTTTGTTGCAAACTGGTTAAGCGACGCTGTTGCCCATACTACCTACATCAATGAATATAAACAGTTTGCAATGTGGAGTGTCAGCCACTCGTTTTTCAGTCACCACAAGCAGCTGTGGTTAAGATTTGTAAATTAACTGTCCGCCTATTTGCCCTTCCACCTGTCAGGCGCGGTCGCAGACTGAAATTTTGGGGGGGGGGGGAGGGTCACTAATAATAATTATTGCTTTTCTGTAAATTTTTAGAAGCTTTTTCTATGTGACGTGTACGATTTTGGGAGGGGTCATGTGCCCTGTGACCCCCCCTCGGATCGCGCCTGCCACCTGTCCGCCTGGTCGCCCATCCACCTTTTTGCCTGTCCCCCGTCTATCCTACTTTTGAAAGACTGTTCTACAGTAACATATCCAAATATTTATATTTATGATGGTACGGAACCCTCGGTGCGCGAGTCCGACTCGCTCTTGACCGGTTTTTTTTTTCTATAAACAAGCTAGATTACAAGTTTAGTAGATGAAACTGACTAAAAATCGCGCTGCGCGGCCATTTTTTACTATAAACAAGCAAGGTTACAAAATTAGTAGATGAAAATGACTAAAAAGAGCGCTGCGCGGCCATTTTTTTTTCTCTGTAAACAAGCGAGATTACAATATTAGTAGACGAAACTGACAAAAAATCGCGCTGCGCGGCCGCTTTTGTTTACTATAAACAAGCAAGGTTACAAGATTAGTAGATGAAACTGACTAAAAAAAGCGCTGCGCGGCTGTTTTTTAACCAACAGGCAAAATTGAAAATCTTGGAATCGCAGATAGGGGACACCCGTAGAAATGTCGCCCAGGGCGCTGGTAGTGCTAAAACCGGTACTGCTTTTACGTCTTCACTACTGAACCGAGCATAAAATTTTGCATACATGTTGTCAGGGGTACAGAAAAGGGACATTCAGTTCCCGAGGGATAGCAAAAAACTGTCCACGCAGACAAGTCGTGGGTAGCCACTAGTAAAAAATAAATAACATGTCATTTTAGTAACTGTCACTGCAAAAGAAAAAAAAATTAGGATAAGGGTCGCGGACTTCAAATATATTTGTACTTTGGGTCGCCAGCCAAAAAGGTTAAGAACCACTGATCTAGGTATTTATCAGTAGACCTCATTTCACTAAATTTCATCACAACCTTTCTTGATGCTCACATACATCATGAAAGGTCTGCCCTCCAAACATGGTGTCTCTATCTTCAGCACTGTACAAATTCCCATACAAACCAAAACACCCTGTAGCACCATGTAGGTATAACGGGAATTTTCCTAAACCCTTTCTTAGTGCTCACCTACACTACGAAAGGTATCTACCCTCCACAAATGTTGTCTCTACCTTCAGCCCTATACAAATCTCCATACAAACTGGAACACCCTGTAGTACCCTGTATAACGGGAATTTTCCTAAACCTTTTCTTAGTGGTCACATACATTATAAAAGGAATCTACCCTCCAAATATGGTGTATCTATCTTGAACCCTATACAAATTCCCATACAAATTTGAACAACCTGTAGCCTCCTTCACTCGCTCAAGGTCGCGCGATAAGCACCTACCGCTAGCCGTGCCTACGGAGGCACAAGTAAACAGAGGGCCGCCAAACACCCGCTTGTGTAGCCGCGCGGCATCTTACTGCCTGCGTAGGTATTGTCTCTTTATAATAGTAACAATGTCGAATCAATATTACTGTGCCGTGTACGGATGTCTAAATCAAATAAAACCGGTCAAGAGCGAGTCGGACTCGCGCACCGAGGGTTCCGTACCATCATAATTGTACCATTAAACTACACTGCAGAGTGGAATAATAAAATTAGTATTGCAGTTTTAGGTCAGCGCCATCTCTTGACCGATAGTGGAACTAATGTTAACTTTTTAAGAAATTTGATAATTTCTAAAAAAGTGTGCTATATTGAAACATCGTTTTATTTTTCCTGTAATCTTTATATGAACTGCTGTCACATAGAATTATTTCAGATTTTTCTCTTTCCAAACTTCGGAGATAAGGGGGGGAACGGTATTTTTTTTTACATTTTTCATTATAAATCGAAAACTATGCGGCCTAAAACAAAAAAAATAATATTGAAAACGTGCAAACGGCGCTCTTTCATATGATATCCCACATGTCCTAGTAGCGTCACTTCAAATTTTTAAGACCCCTTTTCAGTCCCTGTTGTAAAAAAGATATTTATTTTTTTATTTATTTCCTATTTGCAAAATAGTTGGGCAAATGTCATCTCAAACTATTCTAAATTTCAAGTTGATACCATTAGTAGTTCTCGAGATATCCAGCTGTGACAGACAGACAGACAGACAGACTGCGAAATTCGTGTTATGGCTCTTATAGAAACACCCAGAACGCGTTGTGGTAATCATAGAAATACCACAAAGTGAAATTCGCGTCATGGTCAACATACCAAACGGCCACGACACGTTGTGGAAATGAAGAAAAGCCATGACGCGTTCTAAACACTAGTTGGTGCAACCATAACACGACGGACAGTTCGTAAATTGTCGGAACGCATAACAATAATGCATTAAAGCATCAGTTAAACTTTTTATCCATTTCTTGTTAATTTCGGAGAGTTATAATTATTAAAATGCTAAAAAGTGCCTAATTATTTTAAGAAAGTAAGCTGTAGTTTCTGATGACTAATACTTTGTGATCAACAATTAGTAGCCTTTTTAGGTATGCTGATTTGAAAAAAAATAAATAATAAAAAACTTAAATTTCCAATGACTAATATTTATTACAATTATGAGTATTTTTTTTAATAAAGCGTTTGCAAAATAGTTCTAAAATTTCCTAATTATCCTTAATAATATGCTTGTACTTTTAGTTATTCTGTGCTAATATTATAAATGCGAAAGTCCGTTTGTTTGTTTGTTACGCTTTCACATCTTAACTACTGAACCGATCATCATGAAATTTTGCATACACGTTCTCAGAGGTACAGAGAAGGATATAGGGTACCTTTCATCGAGAAAAAAGTACTGTTCCAGAGGGATAGCAAAAAAACTTTACACGCAGACCAAATCGCGGGCGGTCGCTAGTAACTGATAATTTGTAGTCAACATTTTTTTTAATAAAGTAATCCTTTTAGCCAACAAATTATGTCCTTTTGTATAAATTTCCGTCTATCTACCTAACCTAGTACAGTTCAAAAATATTTCTTAAAGATATGTATCAAAAGTTTTGAGACTTGTAGGAGTAGGACCCACGCACAGATATTGCAAATCAGTGTGCATCGAATTTTCTTTATCATGGTTCCATACGCGCGCATTTTATGCGTCCCGACAATTTACGACCTGTCCGTCGTGTTATGGTTGCACCAACTAGTGCTCAGAACACGTCATGGCTTTTCTTTAATTCCACAACGCGTTGTGGCCGTTTGGTATGTTGACCACGACGCGAGTTTCGCTTTATTTCTATGATTACCACAACGCGTTCTGGGTGTTTTTATAAGAGCCATAATACGAATTTCACGTTGTGGTATTTTGGCAGTGCCCAGAACGCGTCGTGAGCGTTTTTTTCGCTCAAAGACTGAAATCGGTCTTTGAGCCTAACATATGCATAAATTAAGAAATAAAGAATTCTGAAAAGTAAAATTAAATACTGGAGGAAACACACCGTAGAGTCCGACGTGTGTATAGAGGAGTGGATCACTCACAGGCGTGAATACACAGAAGCGACGCGGCGCGGATACGGCGGCGATACGGTGCAGATGTGAGACTTTCGGATGCTTTCGGCCAATCAAATACACGTATCGCGCCGTATCTGCGCCTTATCTCCGCCGCATCTCTTCTGTGTATTTTACGCCACAGGCAGCGCCTAGTGCTATGGCATTTGTGTCCAATAGAATAAATATAGGAGTGTAGGTGTAATCGTAAGGAAGTCGTGTAGTAATGAGTAATCAAAACCAGTTACTGCAGGAATTTATACAAGAGGGAATACACCGTAGAATTCAAGGTGTAGTTAGAGCAGGGACCATTCACAGCGCCTAGCTAGCACATAGACCTTTGTACCAATACAGTGCGAATACAAGGATTGCAGTTGGTGAAACCTTATGGAAGTCATGTAGTAAGGAGTAATCAGAGTAAGTACCTGCAGCAATAATACAACAGGAAACACACCGTAGAATCCGAGGTGTGTGTAGAGCAGTGGCCCACTCACAACGGCTAGCTAGTACAAATAATCCTTGTGCCAATATAGTGCGAATAGAAGGATTGTAATAGGTGAAATCGTATGGAAGTTATGCAGTAAGGAGTAATCAGAGTAAGTACCTGCAGCAATAATACAAGAGGAAACACACCGTAGAATCCGAGGTGTGTGTAGAGCAGTGGCCCACTCACAGCGCCTAGTACGTGAGCCACTTGTATGGCGGCGCGGTGCGTACCCATCGTGCGGGTCACGTCACGACCTGTTGCGTGGCAAACCTGGAATAATACCAAAAGGAATAGCATTAGGAACATACCTCAGAAATCTGGACTAGAGGTTAATTGAAGAATTCCTAATATTTTGTGACAGAATTGCAACCTGTCACTGATGATGTAGGCATGTACAATTGTACATACATGTTAAATATTGTTATCACGTCGTCGAATCTACGCCAACATATTGATAGATAAATAGTGACGTCGTGTTACTTAAGAATTGCTCAAACGTCAAGTTTTTCTAATGCTGGGTACACACTGGGCCAACTAAAAAGAAAATATTATATCATCTGACAGTTTAAAATAGTTTTTTACTTACGTCGCCAATATGACTGAACGCTGCCGCGAGCAGAAGTCCGAAATTCCCACCAAGTGATATGGGTATCTGGACCATATATAGAACCTGTGCAGTATTCGCTCCAGGGAATATGAGCATCAACAATACTCCAGTAGTCATCACGCTCATGCCGACCAGAGGCATTATGAGTAGTGGTTTCCTTCGCCCACTGCAGTCACTCCATGGCCCCACAAATAGGAGAACGACGGTGGAGATCAGAGACCCAATGAAACTCCGGCTTATGTTTATACTGGATACAACGATTTGACTTTCAGCCTGAAAATAAGAGTGGAAACTATTAAGTGGGAGTTTTTTTACAGCACGCTATGTGGCCAATGTCAGATTTCCAAATATCTTTGTTTTAGCAAACCATCGATTTTTAAAACTTCAAATCGCAAGCGAATTTTGCTGTCATTATTTAAAAAGTGACTTTGTTTAGGGGAGGGGGGCATTAAGAATTCTATTAAGCAGGCTGTGCTTTGTATTTGTATTATGTACCTATGCACGTTTACATGTCTTGTATGTTTGTTTGTACCTATGTAAACTAGAACGACAATGTTTTGTTATG
This sequence comes from Agriphila geniculea, assembly GCA_943789525.1. Taxonomy (NCBI): domain Eukaryota; kingdom Metazoa; phylum Arthropoda; class Insecta; order Lepidoptera; family Crambidae; genus Agriphila; species Agriphila geniculea. Next base: position 12,642,178 of record OX038880.1, read on the forward strand.
TAAGGTCAGTGCGACTATCATCAACCAATACAAACGAATCTTATAATGTAATTAAACATTATAAATAAGTAGCTGCTTTAACAATACATCAAGAAACGTTTGTTTGATAAGTTTTATCGGACAAACAGATGTTATATTAGAAGTATCGTTCAATAATTCGTTGTATGTACCTATCATCCGAAGTGACAACTTGACAAGAAAGGTTAAGATAAGCACTTCTGAATTTATGCATTTTAAAATCTACATCGATCATTTAATAATATCTATCAGTGACCACCATTTTGTGTTATATATATATGGGACCGTAGTCACGAGAAGACTAGCCAACTAATAAAAAAAATCCATTCATCAATTGGTTCACTTACTTCAGCAGCACGGAACTCCTCTCCAACTCCTCTGGCACAGATGCTGATATTTTTTCCTAAGTCGACCGTACAAGCAGTTCTTAAATATAGGTTCTGAAGAGATGTCTGTCCCAAGTTGATGGCCATCATAGCGCCTACCAAAGCCGGCTCCAGAAACATACGCCATTTTTTGTTGTCTACGTTATCCTTTGGTTTTTCTGCCAGTCTGTCAACTGCTACTTGGCTTGGTCTAAAATTAGCAGAATTGAGGTAATGTTAATGCTATAGTGTTATCTCAAGTAAAGGACACATTCTGAAAAACTATTATCTTGAAAACTATATAGTTCTGAATTCCTCATAAATCAACCCAGGATTATAATACTACTTTATGTTAATGGTGCAGCCATGTTTACAAATTTACATTAGTGCCCAAACCAAGTTGAAGCCTTAACTTGGCGAACGATGCAGCATGATTTACTTTTAAGTCTTTAAACTTAAGGACTTAAAAGTAAATAATGCTAAATATTAAATACTAAAGGGGGTAAACCCCTTTAGTATTTACCAAACTAAATCTCACCTCAGTCTTTCTACTTCATGTATATCTGAACCTTCTCCCATTTTAAACTATATATACAAACTAAACCACATTGAAATCACAAAACAAAAGTACACCGATACCGCGACGCGTGTAGTTGTTAACGAGCTACTTTTACTAATGCATGATAAGATAATACCTAGTATGTTTGCGAATTATACATTATCTATAGTTGACAACATGTCTCTTTAACCAAAGACGGTGTACTGTTAGAAATACATCTGAACCTAACACGTGGTTATACATGTACCGATATGAACTGAGAGAGTTAAAGTTCGCTACAGGCAATTTCATTCGATTGTATCAATTGGTTGACAAGATAATGTTATCAGTATAGTAAGGACGAATGATATCTTTCAAGCACCGCACCAAAATGAGTTTTGTCGAGATAAATATAGGTTTTCAATTAGTTTTGATGATATCTTTTGACTGTGGTATTGATTTTTAATATGGCTAAAGTTATTTTCTTATTGTCTTTTTAAAACCCATGTCAATTGTTCCGATAACATCTTGCTAAACATCTGTGTTAGATAATATGCGATGAAACACTGCGCTAATTTTCATACATAAGTACTGAGGCCACGATGTATTCTAATCTTCGGAATATCGTAACCATGCTACGTGATAGAGATCACATACAGCAAGCATCGAAGTGAATCGTCATAAATAAAAATAGTATATGATTAAAAAGATTCAGAAAGATAACGAACTGTATTACAAAAAATCTTTTAGGGCGGTGCCCAACTCTGCCTATTTACTCGTAATTACTTTTTTCAGATATTTCAGTAACAGGAACAAAAGATATGTTTTGTCCTGTGGCACAGTGTTCAGTTTAAAGATTTGGAATAAAAATAGTGTAAGTACGATTAAAAAGATTCAGAAAGATAACGAACTGTATTGCAAAATATATTGTATTGTAGGGCAGCCCCCATCTCTGCCTGTGAATGACTTCTTTCAGACAGTACAGTCACGTACAGTGCACAGTTCAAAAATTTCGGATTACTGACTGCATCATCATCATCGATGGATGATCATTATGGTATAATGCAAGACGACGTTTGGTCTTGCATTATACCATTTTGGTATGTAACCTAGTATGTACACAAACAACAACAATATTATGAAATTGGACTTTAACCCCCCAACCGCTAAACCCCCATAACTTGGGTTTGGAGTATACCAGATAAACAAAATTCTCGGAATATGATGTCAGTAGCAAACTTATTAATCATAGAAAGTTTCAATTGCATAGCTTTTATAATATAGATTTTATTGATATCTAAAAAACCCCGATTTCGCTCATGATCATCAAAACTCATAGGGTACTTCCTAAAGTCCTAGAAAGCTGAAATTTGGTATGTAACCTAGTATTAGTACACAAACAACAGAAAAATTATAAAATTGGACTATAACCCCCCAACTGCTTAACCCTCATAACTTGGGTTTGGATTATACCAGAAGCTTAAAATTCTCAGGATATGATGTTCGTAGTAGACTTATTAAAGATATAAAGTTTAAATTGCATAGCTATTAAACTTTGGATTTTATTGATATCTTAAAAACCTCGATTTCGCCAAAACTTACCTATATTTAATCACCAAAATTCTTAGGGTACTTCCTAAAGTCCTAAAAAGCTGAAATTTCGTATGTAAGCTAGTATTAGTACACAATCTCCAAAAAAATTATAAAACTTGGAACTTTACTTGAAACCTTAACCCCTTAAACTAGGGGATGGAAGTTTGTATGAGACTTCCGCAAATTTTGATGCTGGAGGTCTGAAAACATGAGACATATGAAACTGAAAAATCTTTAAATATTTAGTCATTATTTTTAAGCCTTAGTAAATCATTATTAAAGCAATGGAAAAAAGTAGTATCAAAAAAGATATTGTGTTCATTTCAAAACTACTTCTTTCATGGCGCAAAACTCGCGCAGACTCTATTTTGCTCTTTGCATTGTCACTTTCTGCGTTAAAGAGTAAAATAATATCACAGCATAGATGAATTAGTTCTACCACAGAATAAATAATACTACTAGTCAGGCGCGGTCCGAGGGGGGGGGGGATCACAGGGGACATGACCCCCCCCCCCCAAAATCGTACACGTCACATAGAAAAAGCTTCTAAAAATCTACAGAACATTTTGTTTTATCATTTTGGACACCGACATGTTGAGGCGTGCTAGTGCTATTCGCACTTTGCTCATATTGAAGGTTTTATGTTATAAATATAATATTAATTACCTACCAAATAACTTTCCACTCTGCATTAAAGAGTAAAATAATATCACAGTATAAATGATTTAGTTCTACCACAGAATAAATAATTGTAGGTACAATGCACGCTGATTGATACTGATATTTTTATTACTTTGATGTAATGGGTAAATTGTTTGAAACAAGTATTTAATTTTTTTTGGAATAAGCTCGAATAAAATATAAAAGTATTTTAAACGTGCTTGGGTGGAGGCGCTGGCAGCTGTGACACAGTTTATACTAGTACAGTTGTCAACGTTTACTTAACTTTGTATTTTAATTAAGTAGTTTTTAAGAGAAATTTGTTTCATTGAAGATACAATAAATCATTTTATTATTATATTATATTATTGACGTTGATCGAATTTTACACGATTTTAGACCACAATTCTGACCCCAGCTTGTTTTTCCGGTTTATGGAGAGTTACTTATAAAAAGAGGCGAAATCCCACCAAAAACATTTTCATGTAAATGTTGCTGCTAAGACTTCCATATGGCTCGCACTGTCAAAAAGTTATCAGACCTCATGTAGAGCCAAGCTTCTAACTCTACGCGCCCTAACTCTACAAGCTTTAACTTCAAAAACTACACCTTACTCAAAATATGTGGCCTGGCCGTTTCGTTACTACAAGGACTGTTTATCAGAAAAGTATGAACAGTGAATATATTTTTCCATGTAGCGAAATGGCCAAGCCACATATTTTGAGTAAGGTGTAGTTTTTTAAGTTAAAGCTTGTAGAGTTAGGGCGCGTAGAGTTAGAAGCTTGGCTCTACATGAGGTCTGATAACTTTATGACAGTGCAAGCCATATGGAAGTCTTAGCAGCAACATTTACATGAAAATGTTTTTGGTGGGATTTAATTATAGTGTTAAAATAATTGTAAAATATTTATGGTTATTATTTTATATATATATTTTGAATTTAATAAATAATAATAATAATAATAATTATGATACTCATACAAACTAAAAGTCTGGCAACGCAGTAAACACCACATCTATTTTCTCACTTTTCATAAACAAATAACTCTCTATAAATTTATTGTTACTTACATTTAATGGCGGGCGACTATCATAAAACAGATGGAATGCAAACTTTGGGGTCTGCCATCTCCAGAATCCGAGCTAAATTCCTGAACACGAGTATTTATAACAATAGGTTTACGTATAGTATTCATTTAATATTTAAGAAGTATAATTTATATAAAAGAAAAAATACTAGAAAAAATCGCCTCACTCGTAGCAGCTCAGACGGGATTCAAATCCGCACCTTTGGAATTCCGGCCCAATGCACTGCAATGCACCAATTTCGAATCCCGTCTGAGCTGTTACAGGTGAGTCGATTTCTTCTAGTATTTTTTCTAATATATTGATTATATTAATATAAAAATAGCATTGTGAATGCCTAAAATCTAAAAATTCAATAACTAACAAGTACATTTAAAATGACGAAAGAGAACTCGTTTAACGTAACAAAAGATAAATAATGGCGACTCTTTCCCTTTTCAAATCATAACGAGTGAGCAAAATCAATTTCACGCGCCTTTGTTTTAGTTAAACTGAATCGGAACGGCAATTAATTATAAAATTCACAGTCAATGAACGACATTGCACATCGCTCATCAGATTTGTATAGGCGTACAGTATACACCTTTGCAATATCCACGGCCTTAGTGCTAAAATAAAACAGTTGAACATCTCGCGCTTGGCCGTCCGTACGCGTATAATTCGCGTTACGCTATTTACACGTAATAGTATTAGGTAACGAAGTCGTTATTTTGATAATTCGAATCTAACAAATGAAAGAAATGCTCTTTTTTGTAAATATTTTGGAACTTTTTAAAGGACGTTTTGCGAGGTTTTATTAAAAATATTTTGGCGACATTAACTTCAGTGTTTTCAACTGTTTTGTGTGCACATGTGTCATGAAATTGTTTCAGATGATGAATCGTGAAAGTGAAAATTGATTATATCAATGATTGGATGTTATCATTATGATTAATATTTATTAGATATCATATATTTGCTCCAATTCCAAGATAAGTAGTTGAAATAAGTTTTTGTTGTGAAAATGGGATACTAAATAATGTGTGCACTATCAAAGCACCCAAGTACAAAACATTATGGAAATCGATAGTTTTTCATCAGTACCTTAACAGGGAATCGACCTCGGAATCTCAAATTCTGACGTTAGACCACTCGTTCAAACCATTCGACCATAAAGATTGTTGTTGGGTCGTATCGTTGCGCTTTTGAACTGCATATAGCAATAAAAACAAATTAGCTAAAATAATAATAGTATAGTAGAGACATAAAGCCATGGGTTTTAGATAAACATAACTAGGCAAAACCATTACGCATGCTTGCAGAAAACTCCTTTCTTCTTCAGACAGCACCTGTGTGGCACAGAAGGGTGAATTTTTCTGTTGACTAAGCGAAGGGTGGAACAAAAGAATTAACCGGAAGTGGTTCCCAATCACTGAAGTATTATGTATATTATACCTCGGTGTTCCTAATAGATATTGCCTTCTACATCTTCTACTTCGTATAGTTTATTAAGCGAAGAATCGAGGAAAGGTACCTATAATACGCCCCGAACCTGATTTTCCGATAAAATGATGGTATTTGTTGTACCTACATGAATTTAATTATTAATATGTAAAACATAAGATGGTGTCTGAAAAATTTAGGTAGACTGTCGAGACTGACATTTGGCTCATTCAACGCGTAGAATTCATTTTGTCGCATAATTAAAAACAAAAATAACGTCATTCGTATAGGTAATTAAAATGCCACATATTCTGTCCAAATGATACGTTCAGTTAGCAGCGAATTAATGATTCCTCGTTCGTTTTAATTAGACAATGCTATCTGTTTCTGCAAAACAAGTTTCAGGCGGAAGTGTTTAAAATGGAAAATGAATTCTAAAGTCTTGCCTTAAGAAACAATTTTATTTAATCCTGAAACTTATGCAGTCTTGCAAAACGACCTTAATCGGTCAGTCGGCACGAAGTACTTGCCTCCTGTCGGTACATTGTTCAAAAAATTTGGAAGTGAATTTATGCTATGTACTGTGTGTGTGAAAAAATAATTAAGTGATTTTTCAATTTATGACTATTCGAGTAACTTAATTTAAATTGTTTGAATTGATAGAACAGGCTAATAACTAAGTACTAGATGCCCTAGTCATTGTAGGTAAATTCTATCTTTTTAAACCAACTTCTGAAAAAAAGAGGTTCAATGTTTCACTGTTAGTATTTTCGTATTGTTGGGAAAACTAGTTGTTTTCTTTTGTTTAAGAAATAACACGGAGAATGAATTAAACTACACAAATAGAAAAACCACTGAAAATTTTAAAAGTTCCAGATGTAATTGATATAATTTGCAAGATGATTACGATCGCGGTATTACAAAAGAAAATAAAATAATACAAAACTAAAAAAAATACAGATCTGTGAATATATGTAGTTTCATAAGATCTGTGATACTAATCAAATAATTATGCATTTTATCAAATTAATCTACACTCGCCAGCAAAAGAAGTACTACAGAGACCTATTTTCATACAAACGAGGTAACTTTGAAGCTTTGGTTAGCCTAGGATGAAACTGATGATGATTTGATGATGGCCATTCAAGGAGTAAATGGAGGAGGCCCAGATCGCTCAAGAAACCCAATGTTATAAACAAAAAAAAAAGCATGCACAACATGACATTAAAGCTCAAAGAAAAAAAACTTAATTCAAAGCAACAAAAGCCGGTGCAAATATTTTCAGAAGAAACCGTTATAATATTGAGCAGAAAAATTGACTACGACACATTCTGTCAAACCCTTCTCAAGCCCAGTCTTGACCTACATCGAAGGTTTCTGACTAAATGGCTTGTTTCTTGTCTCGATTGTTACTAAACGACAACCAGTGTCTTGTCAGCAAAAAAATTGACACTAACTGTGTGTGACATCATTGTAAAAAAATATAAAAAACCAAAATATGTTTTTCGTGAACCATAAAATGGGATAGATGGAATTTAAATGTAAATTTAAAATTTATACATTAGTATTTGTAGAATTTTACTGCTTACTAAAGTAAGTACAACAGTTTTTTTCTCAAGACACGACGACAACAATAGTGTTAGTCAAAACTATTTGTTGTATGTTTTGGCCACAAAATACCAATAATAGACATAAAAACCTATTAGGATATTCAAAAGAAACAAAAATGTTTCATTTATTTCTGCTCTGTTGAACTTTGATAAAACAATATTATTAAATCAAGAATGAAAGTTAAAGTCTTCATAAAATGTGCAAAAATATGAGCAACTAAACTGTCCCATAAATATGAAAGCTAAAGTTCCGTTCAAAATGCTTAATTTTAACGATAATTTATCTATGTATAGGTACCCAATATAGTGTTCTAAGAAAGCATTCTACTAGATTCCATTTTAAGTGCATTTTAATATAAAAAATAAGCTTATTAATATTTGTCTATAAATCACAGCACACACGTGATGAAGAGCTTTCAAGAAAAAACAGGTAGTAGGTAGGTAATGTTTTAGGAAAACCGTAAACCAAATGTAATTCTACACCAAGAATGACGCACAAATGACGTAATTAGTATCAAAAATTAAGGCCACTTCACATATAATACTTATCTATTGTAACGTAAATCTACATAATAATAAATGATTGCGATATACCTATGTATATTTAGTATTGGTTCTTATTGTGCCTCCCTCGGTCCCTGAGCGTGTCTGCAATGACGATTATCATTGAATAGTAATACCATCCTTTTGCGGCAGTGCCTGGCCTTGATAGAACCATATATTTATTTATATTACACTATGTTGCAATATCGTTAACAACACTTCATCTAATCTGGTTTTGAATGAAGGGAATACATAAACTTTTTATACTAGAAAACTTGTCTCTAAGTACATATAAAATAATATACTTATACAGGGTTATTTGTAAAACACCATTAACCTCGCAGGAGTAGATTACTATCATCATAAACAACAACATTAATAATTGTTCTACGACTTTTCCGAAAACAGACAAAAAAAAAATCGACTCTCCATAGAAATGTCCAAACAGCTGATTGAGTTTTGTATGAAAAGTCGATTTTTTTTGTCTCGTTTTTGGAAAAGTTGTAGAACAAATGTTGTTATAAGTACATAGATATATTATGATGTTACTAATCTACTCCTGCGAGGTTGTTGGTGTTTTACAAATTTTAATAACCCTGTATAGTACTATTATTTATTCTTTTGTTATATGGAAATCTAACCCTCGACTATTCGCAATCCTTTCGCGGTGGTTAAATAGAAGATACCTTGAAAAAATTTCTTATGCTTACAAAAATTGCATTGTGAATTGAAACTCTAAATAAAGGAAATAATAATTATTTTCCATTCGCTTTCCATTTCTGTGCCAATGATTCAACAGGACTTTTTAAGTCCTAAAATGTTATACATTACCGATTACATAATTATTTTACGTACCTTACCTTATTAAAAACGAGATTACGCACCTATTTAAGAATCTTGCCTTTTCTGAGTAGTCTGTGAAGGAGCTTCATTAGGTACTCCTTAGCCTGTTTGCATTCTAATTAGAAACCTCGAATTTTTAACTAATAATTCTCGTTTGAGTATTCACATTTGTACCTAGCTAATAATATTTAGTAATCTAATCTATCTCTCCCAATAATTACATTTGTAAGTTATGTTTGTTGGGTATTAAAATCTTTATATACAATGGTCTTCCATTCTTTAAAAACAATGGCAAACTAACAGCACTATAAACATGTACTTATCATGTAGTATATTATTTATGAAGCTATATTGCTATGATAATTTAACAAAGGCTATTGCTTCTACAGTTCAAAGACCCTTTATTTTATTCTGTTTTTAATATTTGCTTTTATGGCGGCAACAGAAATACTGTGAAAATTTCAACTGTCTAGCTGTCACGGTTCATGAGATACAGCCTGGTGACAAACAGACAGACAGACGGACAGCGGAGTCTTAGTAATAGGGTCCCGTTTTTACCCTTTGGGTACGGAACCCTAAAAACTGCCAACGGCTAATTCTTAACTTTCAGCCTTGCTTTCAGCAAATCGGAAATAAACAAAACGTATTGGTATATCGAGCGATATTTTTATAATGACGGCATCATTACGTACAGTGGGCTGAAAACAATATTTGCAGAAACTTTTATTCTCTTAGTAACAGGGTTGGATTTATCTTGTTAACTTTAACAACTCCGAGATGACCTTCGGATATTTAACAGACAGACTTATTGTACTTCGAACAACTCATTACACCTACGTTAATTGCAGGCTGACTAATATTGGATCTCCGATCATAACAAGTACAGTATTACAGCATAGCCCAAAAAGGTTAAGAAAAAAATTCCATTCTAACGTCCTAGGTAAGTATTTGTGATGGCCTAGTTTACTGACCGTTGTAAAATTGGTTTAAACAAACCGTAGGGCTTTTATTCTACCAAAAAAGTGACAGGATATAAAAAGATAAGTACAGATAGCTTTAACAACCCCTCTCCTTTTTCAACAAGTGAACAATGTTGCAAGCTACCGGAATGCTTTGTGCATTGGCAGTGATCCTGCTTACTACGTCAAAGGTCTGGTTCAAATTCTGGTAGAAGCAAAAATGATAATGATGTTTACAAGCAATCTTTCCCGTATCATGGATTCACTATCAGTTGTCAAAGGTTTCTCCAAAGAAAACTGACTAGTGATCTATCTATTTATAGCTGATGTAGCTATTTCGGTATCAGGAAATGCATTTCAGCAAGCTCAATGACGTGACGTCATTGTATTGATCTAAGTTTTACTGTCAATGCGCTCAACAACGTCACGAGTTGCGCACGCAGAGTTAAAATTCCTTTTAGATCTTATACAAAAAAGAACGCATATTTTTTTCTTCAAACATGAAGCAGCTTCAATTCTTAATACGACGGAATCGACAGATTTACTCAAATCTGTAGTTAAAGTCCTTTATTCTGGTAACACATGCAAGCTGTATTTAGGCTGTGTAGTGATTGTCCCGTATAAGAAAATTAGGACGCATGCGCCAAAAATATGGCGACCGCCTTACTGCAGGGTGGTAGTGGCCGAGCAGGGCCGGGTTAGGTCTTATTGCCTAAACGGAGTTTTTGCAGGGGTGCCTTTGTGTCCGTTAATATTCAATAATGTTATGACAACCTCCGTGGTCGAATGGCTTGTACACCGGTTTTCATAGTGTCATCATCTCTTTACGGATTCCCGGGTTCAATTTCGGGCTGCGTCAATCAAAAAACTTTACTACCTCGTTTTAGGTCTTAACACCTAAAGTGTTTGTGGCGTGGCGACTTAAAGTATTATCTATTTCTCCATCTATGTAGTTTCAATAGCAATAGCGCTATAAAATCCTAAGGATACTCGTGGGCGAATCTCGCCTACAGTTCTATAAGCTTAAAGTAGAGAACATTAACTTGTTTTTTATGATGTGGTTTCTCGAGTTCTCATTATTTGTTTGGCGTTTTAGATTTTGAAATTGATCTTGCTACCTTCTTATCTTATTATAATTTTCTTTGATGCTCAAATTGCAAAATATATTTGCAAAGCCAAAGTCAGTAGTGTTCTATGTACTATCCCCGCCAATTGGTAATGCGCCTGGTGGCTGGCTTTAACCTCAAAAACGAAAATCAATTGTATTTTTTATATACTTAGACCCTATCTTTTTGAAAATAATTATTTAATAAATAATATATTATATTACCAATTAGAATTTTCTTGTTTCATGTCATTTTTAGTTGCGGATGACGTTAACGTGTATGTTAATGTGACAAGGTTCCTGCGATAGTACCTATATCTTTTTATAAAGAGGTCAGTGCCCGAGCCCGCCCCTGCGTAAAATTTGCATTCGGGGGCTATCGGGCGACTTCGTGCATTTCCGTGAGGCTCGCTTTCCAACCCTCGGCGAGATGTCTCTGCCACGGCTGGGAAAATCTTTACGATATTTCCCTTTAATTTTCTAATAATTTCCCTTTCCTCTGTGAAAATCATGTGATTCTTTTGTTTTAAAGGTTACTGTAAAGTTGTTGATTGTGTTAGTTTTGTTAAGTGTATGTGATCGTCAGTTGTTGTGCTTGTGAACACTGTGGGAGCTAAAAGCAGTGATACAGGTACGTAAATTCCGCTAAAGGGAAATACATTGGTTGGGGGAGTCTTGCCCTAATTTTCCTCAAGTGTTCAATCATACTGAGCATATTTCTAAATCCCAAAGGTTCAATAGTGAACTTAGGATGGAAAAGTAAATCTGTTTACTAAATATAATGAAATCCAAAAATAATGTATGTTAGATAATTTCCTTTTTGCCACAACACTGTGTCAAAAACCACTCGTGTATTTAATACGATCGAGTTTTAATTTAAATGCATACCTAAATTAATACAAAAATTACTTTTGTTTTTCAGTGTGAAGCCATGAAAAACATGGATGACGATGACGACTGAGAAAGGAGAAGTCAACAGAATGTTGGGTAAGTGTATTTTAAGATAAATTAATAATTCTTTCTACAAATATTCAGAGGAATATCTTATTGCGAAGTACAAAATACATAACAGAACCTTACCAACTAAAACAGAACGTTTGCTTACTAGTTTTAAATTGATAAAACTTATTATAAACATTACAAAAGTGTTATATTATGTCAAAATAGGCTTTACACTTTACAGCAATACTGTTTTTTTTAACTAAGGCTAATTAAGTTTAGTGCACGTATAATTTTATACTGACCACAACTGTTTAAAGTCACCCATTCTTATTATTCTATACAACGAATTGTTTCCAAGGGCAGGACTCTAAGAATTTAAAGAAAATGACAAAATTTATATGTAAAAAAAATAATTATAGAACGGTGCCTATTTCATCCAGCTAAATATTAAATTTCTTGAATCTAATTACAGCTCATTAAGATTGTGTCCGGGCACTTTTTATTTTTAATTCAATGTCGAATAGTTATCAGTCTTGTCTGCACAATAGAATCGGCTGTTCAAAAAACTAGTGCTAGATCACTTTTAGTCTAACCTGTTTCAGCGATTGATTGTAGTGTATATTTTTAACCATATTTAGAAATCACGGCGTAGGTCCCGTAGTGCCATGTGTGTGTTCATCAGTCATTTACTTGCCTTCTCAGAGCTCACATACTATTACTGATAACCCAAAAGATACACTTGTTCAACACTATCGTGAAAAACAATCACTTGAAATAAAACAAATATAGGTGGAGCTAGTTTCAATAAGGACAGTGGTTATGAGGATTTTAAATCAAGACACAAATAAACAGCACAGTTTAAAACGAAAAGAACGGTATAGTAGAAGTCCAGTGATCTATAAATTAGTGAATTTAAAGACAAGGAGAAGAAAAAAGAGACCTTAAAGGAGTGTAAGGTGTTAATAAGTGATTTATAGCTCTATAAATATGATTGCTCTAGTGTTGTATATCCTAGGTAAAGTGGTTGAAATAGCGTCAAATGTTTATAAAGATGACGATTCGGATGATACTGATGTTAGTTGCATTGATGATGAAGGAGTTCATCCAAAGAGGCGTAGAAAAAGGAAACGAGAAGGTGAGAATATGTTAAAATTGATATTTTCATATATATGTAAATCAGAATTGAGTAATATTTTTGAAGGAGCATATCCTTTGCTAGAGGTCGAGACGAAAATTATGTTGAAAAAACGTATAAAAATGCATCGGAATTTTAGTTGGCACTTGCGTTGTATAAACTTGGCAAGCCAAGGTCACAGATGTCGAGATGATGTAACAATGAGATAAACAGATCAAAGAAGACAGCGACATCTCTTACAAAGCGCAGTAACTACTTCGTGGTTCGGGCGATACTTTTTATAGATCATTGATCTAGCTAGTTGATGCATTTGAACGCTGGTTGACTATACCAGATGGCGTTTAATATATATTTCGTCGCGTAGGTCTAAGATTTAGTATTTTTAACTACGCAAACCACACAGAATAAAATTAGGAATGGTGTTGAACTGTTGAGTTCTTATGCCCATGGAGCAATTCATACCTAGTCATATTTACATCATATTCACACAATAAATTATTGTTAATAGGAAGTAAGATTTTATTTGTTTCATTGCTCCTCTAGTTAAAATTTTATTGTACTTAAATAAATGACAAGTTTTCCTTTACTGGTGCGAGGCTTTATTACTTTGATGAAACATTCTAAAAGTTCTTTAGTCTTTTAATGAAGTCTTTCATTAACATAAATAATTAGAACTTCAACAGCGTGAGAACTCTTCGAGATAAACATTTAACATTTTCTTTGTATGATAATAAGTAATAAGTATACTTAAGGCTTTGTACAAATATTTCAGCCTTAAATGAAATAAGCTTTGCCTTAATATGGAAGGGCTAAAAGGATTTAAAATAAAAAGGTGTTAAAAACAGCAAAATGTCAAACCCGCCGACGGCCATTCTTGATGTCTCGGCTGGAGGGTCATTCACTTAGCGCAAACACAATATCACTGATTTGGCAAACGTACCGTTACATTTTTAGCCGTTGCGTTGCGTACTTGGTATTTTAGAATTTAGGTCTTAAAACGGTGTTCTATCATTTTATTTTACCATTCTACGAGAAAGATTCACGTGGTTAACAACCACACGTTAATTTGGTTCGGAATACCACATTGTTAAACTTTGAGAATACTGTTAAGTTATTGTTAAATAGGTACAAAATCAATCAAAGAACTAAAGATTTTGGGTAAATACTTTATTGTTTTAAATATTGGTGTAATTCTATTTGAATTAATTGAATAAGGTGTTAAATTCAATCTGACTACTTCGAATTATAAATTATCAGTAGAAAAGAAATGGTTTTAATTTATGAAATTTAAAATAAAATTTTAATTTATCCATTTACGAAATTAAACTATAAATTCAATATCGTTTATCAATATTAATAGGTATGTAAAAAAGCGGATAAAATAAGAACTGGTAAATATAATTTACGAGACACGCTCACGCAAATATTATTTTATACTACATTATTTCCCCAAAGTAACGTAAGAGCTTTCCCGTGAATTTTCTACACGTACTTATAAGCTATAGACTACAAGAGGTCCATAAAGTTTTGCAATAAAGGATTCAAGAATTTAATTTAACCATCGGTGCAAATGTGATACCTGACGAGAAGTACTTTAGAAACCCGTAGGAATATCGTATTTGAATTTAGTAGTTTGATTCCCAGAGGATATTTAATTTTTTTTTTACTTACCCAATCTCATATTTCTTTCAATAATGTAAATGGTATGCCAGATTCAAAGTGCAACGTGATAGTATTTTTATATCACGTTTTTAACTAGTGACGAATCTTTTTAATAATTACCTTTTATTTTATTGTTACTAAATAATTTAAGTAAATGTGAAAAATTCTTATCTTTCCATTATTTCATCAACGTTTGGTAGGTACCTACCTCTTAATTTCAATATTCACCAGAGTTTTTCCGAGATAAGCAATTATAAACATAACATTTGAAGCACAATTTGAAGTAAGTTTCTGTTTTCTTTACTTATGGGTTAAAAATTATTAAATTTAAATTCGGGAGTAGGAAGGAATTTTCTTTCAAAGAAAACAATATTATTTTTAACAACAGTAAAAATAATAGAATTATTAAATAAATAAATAAAAATAGATGTTGTAATAAAATAAAAATAATTTGCAGTAACGGACGCAAGTACTCAATGTTATTATGAATGTGTTTGTAAAATTTTCTTCTTTGGTTAGCTTAACACTTTGCTTGCCCTCCCGCCTTTTACTTAGTTGAGATTATGACGTAGCGACTGGCCTGAAGTTGGCGCGCATGCGTACGTCAGTTACGCGCGCTGCGCCTGCGCGTTTGACGGTTTATACGGCGGTGCCGTAGTCGTGATCCGATTAACAACGTCAGTTTCATTATTACACTTATTTCCTTCAGAAATTAATTTGCAGTTTCAATATCGCATAGTGAATTGTATCGCTTGATTTGACATAATGCTGATTTTTACGCTATTACCAAAGATTAGAAAAAAAGAAATCAGCAAAAGTGCCTATTCCACCATGGTCCATTGCAATATGAATGCGGAAAGGCGTATACATTGCACCATTCTGTAGCGAAACTATACGTGTTTTTCTTTTCCAAGTATCAAAACTCAACCCGGTTCAGTCGCACTATAATTCAATTAATCCCGATCTATTTACGTCCCGTCTTGATCCTGCTCGTTCCCCCCACGTGCGGCTGTGTTCAGACCGTGGAGCGTCCCTTTCGCACACGACGATCCATTCACGCGGGACGGCTAATATTTGTATCGGGAATTCGGGATAGCGCGCTCGCAGCTGTCAAATCAAGCGATACGAGTCTAAAACGTAATAAAACTAACCTTCTAATCGTAAATAATTTATTAAACATTCTCTTCACGTTTCAGTGTCTTTACTTGTGTTTTGTTATAAAAAAACAATGTGAAAAGTGGTTGTTAATGTAATTTTCTAAGTAACTTGTATCCTTTTTGACTAAACAAATCGATTGTTGACGCAAAATGTGAGGTGTTAACCCTCAATGTGTCGAAGTGTAAAGTGATGAAGGAGCCTGAATTTGTGATAGTGGACCTTTAATTTCGAACACTCAAAAAGGATACATTGAGAAAAGAAAATGCGGATCAAGTGCTTCAACGAATATCGCCCGAATGGTAAATTTTCAAATTGCATTTTGATTAGTTTATAAATCAAGTTTTTAATAACATGTGCATAAAAAATAAAAACCTGTCTACCTACCACATTTACAATTTATTTTGACAGATGGTGAATTATTATATTGTTGAAACTTAGGTACTCCATTGCTATTATTAGATACTATTTGTAAAAAAACCAATGACTAGGTATTGATGATCTATTCGCGTGAGTCACTGAAATATTTCACAGCACAAAGTGAAGTAAATATCAGACGTTTAATGTATAATTTTATGCCAATCTTGCATACTATTAGGCTGTACGCACGCTAGTGACTTTTGCATGCAAAACAAAAATGAATTATTTTACGGTCTAAAAGATTTATTCTGTGCTAAAAGGCCCAAGTTCTAACCAATTTATTATAATATGCAATAATAGACACTATAGAGGAAAAAAGTGTGTTCGTAGCGTAAGCGTAACGCTGCCTCTAATTGGAAATGCTACGGCTTCTTTGAATTGTGAAGGAATCAAATTGTGAAATTTAAAAGTGTCTTTCAATACCAAAAAAAGTTTTTGCAGTATTGTCTGTTACTTAAGTAACACTTTTTTATTATCAATAGTTGATTATTAACGCTCACAGTATCTAAGAGAAAATGTCTTGTTACGCCATTCGAGTTTAGAGTATTTTATTTTTCGGCCCTCATACTAATAATAATATACTGTTAAAGTGTTGCATAAACTAAAGTTAAGTGCGATAAAGGATATTTGTAAACAAACCTCCCATAACTACTTAACCTGAATACAACTAAGTTATTTCTGCATAAACATTTTAACAAAAGGTAGTGTAAACTATTCTTTATTTATCTTTTGTTTACAAAATTTTCATCCAATAATATTGTCGAACGTGACTAAAATAATATAGGTATCACAATAAAAATGATAAAACACGGTGGGCTTAGTTTTAAGACTTAAACGCACCCATGTTGACTGTACGATTTCACAAAACAATACCTTTTTAACTGAAGGTTTCTGATTGGTACCTGTCTGTGTATACATTAGTAAATTCTTATTGATAAAGTTACAACCTATTAAAAATATATCTCAATAAGAATAGGTAAGTATTTTTTACAAACTCTTAGGTAATAAAATTTTCTTGACATTTCGTTCTCTTCTATGATCGCAGAAAGCTTTTGTATTTTTGCGGTTTGTATCCGTAAAAGAGAAAAGTGTATTAATCTTATATGGATCCGAAACAATATCATATCTTTTACATTCACCGATTAGTTTTAACCCTTCATTGCACCGGGTGATTTTATTCATGCATCACTTTAGCCAGAGGCCCAATGTGGAGTCCGCTTTATTCCTCTAATGATTTAAATTGCGATGACTTGTCCCGGCCTCCCATTGGTGGGCTGAGGATCTCGAGGCCGTTTCATCACTATCATAAACACAATCAACTCGGTTTATCCTCCATATGGACTGCCATATGGGCTATATCATCGGCCAATAACAATCACAAAAATGCTGAATTATGAAGATTTTAGGATTTTGAACGGTCACTAAATATCAGATTTTTTGCATGTCACAATGCTGTTTATAAATAGCATTTTATGTTTAGTCCCGTCTGGTAATCTATTTTTTTTTGTTATTTATTTATCTTAATTTTTGAACGGTTGTCGACGGTTTAAAGACAATTTACCTTGTGATTTGTCTTGTATCTTCTCTGGGTTATTCAGTACCATACGTGAAAAATCTCATATTATAACAAAATATATTTAACGAAACAGAGGATAACAAATAACCAAAACTGCAAAATTTTGTCGCAGTAATTTTACAGTGTTTACAAGGAAAATAGCAAATATTGTGTTTTTTGGATCTTCCTGTTAGCGTAACAAACCCTATTCGGGTAAAATATTCTCTATTTTTATATGATTGTAAAAATTGTGTGAGCACCTGTAGTTTACAATAAAATGTAAGCATTTACCTATTTAAGCTTGGAGCCCATGAGCTACTTACTTACAAAAAGTCGCTCACAAAATCGCTTACAAAGTTATGGCCGAAAAAATCGCCGCGATTTTCGTTTTAAAAAAGTAATTTGTTGGAACGCTATTAAAGTAAGTACTTGCTAACTTTTTTAATTAACTCTGTCATACAATGGCGGTTTGGGGTTATTTCAATTAACATTAGAGGACGTTTGTTCGTTATAAATCTAATAGATTAAATACGGATTCGTGGTGGTAACATCTTTTTATTAATTATTTCAAATTGAAGTTTTAAATAAGGAAAATATGTAAGTATCGCAAATAATGGACGATTTATTCAAAAAGTATTTGTTCTGTATTTGATTGCATTCGTAACTAGAATATTGAATTCGAATTTTAAACGACGTTCAGTTTTTTTGCAGCCCGCA
Source organism: Agriphila geniculea (assembly GCA_943789525.1). Taxonomy (NCBI): domain Eukaryota; kingdom Metazoa; phylum Arthropoda; class Insecta; order Lepidoptera; family Crambidae; genus Agriphila; species Agriphila geniculea. The sequence goes on from OX038880.1 coordinate 12,660,506, forward strand.
TTCTGTCAATTCTATGTCAAACGTCATAAGGTTACATTAAAAAAGTTTATAGTCCAAATTAAATTTTATATGGTGGTTAAGTATTCTTGATTTTTTTTTTCGCGCAATTTTCTTTATTTTTTCTTCCATAAAAACTTTCTCCTGATAATACCAAACATAACCAAAAAAGAATTAGCGAAATCGGTTCAGCTGATCTTGAGATTTGCGCTTAGCTTAGCAAGACATTCAGCGATTCATTTTTATATTATAGATACCTAAGTAAAATTCTAATATCTTGAGATTCAACCCAGATAACAGTTTAATTTCAGCAGCTTATTGCTACTTGACCAAAAATAACAATATTTTTTTTAATATTTTATTAATTTACTCATCCCATCACACAATAGAAAACTTTAGCTAGAACATAATTAAGCGCGGTATATTATGTCAGAAGTGCGAGTTGAAAATTGATTTAAAAGTCTGAAAAGATTGAAAAGTTAAACCATCATGATTGAAAACGAAGTATGACTGTATGAGTCAGTGAGTCAACAATAGATGAGATCGGAAGTCACTTCGGTGGGGCATATTGATAAGGCGGAGGCTTCGATAGTTTGTAAAACAACCTCCATTGTTCGTGTAACACTCGTAACAGCAATTATGGTTTTGTGTAGAGGTCGCCACTATTGGGTTATTGTTCTTCGTTTGTTTTGTTTGATAAAAGTCCTATATAACATTGTTGCGTGATCACTGACATGATTTTTTTTTATTTAACTGGACTGGCTGTCTGTATGATTTGACAGCTAAGTTTTTGTGCCTATTTGAAACGCCACTAGCGTGCGTCTAAAGAACTAATTTTGACGTACAATATGAAAATGGTTGCCGTGATGGTCTCTCCAGACTTCAAACTTTAGTACCATGTACGCACGCTATGCTCACGCTACGTTCTACAGCGCCAAAATGGCGGAAATCAAATAGGCACAAAAACAGTTCGACATAAGCCTGTCCAGTGTAAATATATGCAGGTCAGTGTGCGTGATACATTATCACTTGAATTGTTATTTTCTGTTTCACAAAGACAGGGTTATTTGTAAAACACCAACAACCTCGCAGGAGTAGATTACTAACATCATAAACAACAACATTTGTGCAACGACTTTTCCGAAAACAGGCAAAACTAATCGGATTTCCATACAGTTTTGTATGAAAAGTCGAATTTTTTTTGTCTGTTTTTGGAAAAGTTGTAGAACAACATACTCCTGTGAGGTTGTTGGTGTTTTACAAATAACCCTGTATACTACTTAGGTTTTTGACTGTGACTACTAGGTACCAAGAATAAATATCTAAAAGAGAAAAAATATAGCCTATCCTATTATTGACCTAATTTCATTCATCAGGTAGTTACTCCTGTCCTTAGAATAATAAAACCCTCCTGTCTGTCTGTATTCATATTTATTATGCAGTTTTTCAAAATAAACTATTTGTAGAAGTTGTTTGTTTACTTGAATCTAAATAAAAACTCTTGAGAACTGAGTCATTAAAATTCATAGTCAAAGTCGATTAAACCTATAACCATTTGTACGATTTCCTTACTCGAAATCCAACTCAATTCGAATACCAAATTATTTCCAATTATGAGTCATTGCTAACTTCCTACATTTAGCAGTGCGTCGAACTGTCGAACTAATAAAATACAGGTTTGATATCTGCATTATCGATTTTATACTGAGGTATGGTTGTGATATTATCAGCCTAAGTAAATTAGTAAAATTAAGATTTCTATCAAGGGACTTTCTGGTCCTTACTTTCAGTTCATTTCTTCAGTTTTGAATATTTTCAACTAACATCATTAAACCTGCGATTATTTAGTTCAAATAATTATTTATTATTTTTATTTCTGCTATTCCTGTGAATATTAGTCACAAAATCAAACAGTTAATAAAGTTAACCAAACAAAAGGCAATATACCTTAACGAAACATTATTTTATAAAATGTCAAACAGGTGGTAACTAGAAAGGTCAGAAAACACTTCGTCGGCCTTAAAGATCAAGGGTGAAACAAAAAAGACCTCTAATCCGATGAACAACCCTAAAATGTCTCAATAGATTTTAGCCTTTTCAACGATCATACATACCTAGTGATTGAGGAGGTATAGAATAAAAATGTCGCTAAGGTTGGCTCCCCAAGATTGTCCCCCTTGAGCCTTCAATCGATATCACCCTCGGTCTCGTGCGAGAACGTAAATAAATGTTAACTCAGGTGTAGAGAAACTTGTAACAAAGATACATCGTGAAATCTTTAAGCGATTCGTCATGTAGAAACTAGTTAGAAGAAGTACTTTGAGAAAATTGAAATATTTGAAAACATATTGAAACCTATAAAAACTTTATTAAAACAGGCGAATATGCATGACGCATGACGTCTTTTTTCGTAGGGACCACGAAGGAAAAACCTCCGTGGTCCCTTCCAGGGACTACGAGAAGGGACCATGGGCGACAAATGGTTTATGGCAATAACTTTTATATAGATTATAATAGGTATATATTATGAATTTTATTTAGTACACAAGCATTGATAAATTTTACTTTACTTTCATCCATTTCCATTATTACTTGTGCGTAATGCGTGCACACTCATTTGATACACTTTTACAGATACAAGGCCCGTTTACTTTATTAACTGTCTAAGCCAATTTTATGTTTATTTCGTTTTTTAAATAATTTCTTTATAATTGTCCAATAAAGCAAGACAATCGTTTTCGGCTAAAAAAGCTTTAAACAGGTGGTAGGAAAATATAGACACATTGAATTAAATATTTTAACTTTGACTACACCTATAACGTCACATTAATCACATCACACGCATTTTTATTAACTCGTCAGTAAGTGACTGGTTGTTTTTTCATAACTTATATTGAGGTAAAATAATTATGTTAATAAACCAATTTTTACCCGACTGCAAATAGAGGTTATGTTTTTTTTGTATGTTTTACTACATGACACAGTTTTGTCGAGTTCGAGAAAGGAAACTTTTGTGAATACTATACAAAATATTTAATAAAAACCAGGATAGTTAATTTAAATTATCTTGTTTTGGTTTAAATATTTGATGTGAAATAAAACACTTTTTAAGGGATACTAGCGCGGTTTTATTGAATGTACTTTGATATTTAGTTGGTATTTGGTTTGATTTTTGGTTTTCCCGACGTTTCGGCACCTTTGCAGCTGCCGTGGTCACGGGGGACTGAAGCTACCCGTGAGCCTACCCTCAAGCGATGAATTTTTTTAGACGTTCAGAAATTAAAATGTAACAAAATTTTTAATTATTTAATGTTGATTTATAATTTAATTTTATGAATTATTTAATGCTAAAAAGAGAGAGAATCTACTGAAACTACCACCATTTCATAAAATTGGGAGGCCCTTCCAAGAAAGAAATGGCGAAAGAAAACTTGGAGAGGAAGCCGACCTCCGTCTTTTGTATTAATTTATTTATTTGCAAAAGGAACTAACCGTATCATTAGATCTTACAGTGTGTGTGAGGGGCTTTAGCTTGTGAATGATGGGGTCCCATGCTGGTGGAATTTTCCAACCATCATCTCTATTGAAATTAGGATATTTATTTATTTCGATAGCCTCGCGGAGCATTCTAGGGATAAATCTACGTTCCCTAGCAAGGATTTGGGGTTTGTCAAATCCTTTATCCCTAGAATGCTCCGCGAGGCTATCGAAATAAATAAATATCCTAATTTCAATAGAGATGATGGTTGGAAAATTCCACCAGCTTGGGACCCCATCATTCACAAGCTAAAGCCCCTCACACACACTGTAAGATCTAATGATACGGTTAGTTCCTTTTGCAAATAAATAAATTAATACAAAAGACGGAGGTCGGCTTCCTCTGCAAGTTTTCTTTCGCCATTTCTTTCTTGGAGGGGCCTGCCAATTTTATGAAATGGTGGTAGTTTCAGTAGATTTTCTCTCTTTTTAGCATTAAATAATTCATAAAATTAAATTATAAATCAACATAAAATAATTAAAAATTTTGTTAAATTTTAATTTCTGAACATCTAAAAAAATTCATCGCTTGAGGGTAGGCTCACGGGTAGCTTCAGTCCCCCGTGACCACGGCAGCTGCAAAGGTGCCGAAACGTCGGGAAAACCAAAAATCAAACCAAATACCAACTAAATATCAAAGTACATTCAATAAAACCGCGCTAGTATCCGTTAAAAAGTGTTTTATTTCATGTCTAGTGAGCGCGTAAGCTTGAGAAGTGAATAAATATTTGATTTTAATTAAGAAAGAGGAGACAACAACAGATTTAAAGCATTGCAAACCTAGTCATAAATCCAAGATCCTTAAGTATTATGTTAAATAATGCCGAGG